>CAWUFW010024195.1:0-64300 GCA_963921515.1 Calotriton arnoldi
GGTGGTGGTGGTATTGGTGGTGGTGGTGGTATTGGTGATGGTATTGGTGGTGTGTGGTATTGGTGGTGGTGGTGTTGATTGGTGGTGTGAGTGGTATTGGTGGTGGTGGTGGTATTGGTGGTGGTGATTGGTGGTGGTGGTATTGGTGGTGGTGATAGTGGTGGTGGTGAGTGGTATTGGATTGGTGGTGCTGGTATTGGGTGGTGATGGTGCTGGTATTGGTGGTGGTGTTATTGGTGGTGGTATTGGTGGTGGGAGGTGGTGGTATTGATGGTGGTGGGTATTGGTGGTGGTAGGTGGTATGGTGGTGGTGGCATTGGTGGCGATGGTATTGGTGGTGGTGGTATTGGTGGTGGTGGTATTGGTGGTGGGTGGTATTGGTGGTGGCATTGGTGGTGGTGGTATTGGTGGTGGTGGTAGTATTGGATTGTTTGTGGTGGTGGTATTGGTGGGTGGTATTGGTGGTGAGTGGTGGTGGTATTGGTGGTGGTGGTAGTATGGTGGTGTTGGTATTGGTGGTGTTGGGTATTGGTGGTGGTGGTATTGGTGGTATTGGTGGTGGTGGTGACTGGTGGTGGTGGGTGGTATTGGTGGTTGGTATTGGTGGTGGTGGTGAGTGGTGGTGGTGGTGGTGGTGGTGGTGGTATTGGTGGTGGTATGTGGTGGTGGTGGTGGTATTGGTGGTGGTGGTGTGTGGTGGATTGGTGGTGGTATTGGTGGTGGTGGTATTGGTAGTGGTGGTATTGGTGGTGGTGGCATTGGTGGTGGTGACTGGTGGTGGTAGGTATTGGTGGTGGTGGTGATATTGGTGGTGGTGGTATTGGTGGTGGGTGGTATTGGTGGTGGTGGTATTGGTGGTGGTGGATGGTGGTGGTGGTGGTATTGGTGGTGGTGGTGGTATTGGTGGTGGTATTGGTTTTGGTGGATGTGTTGGTATTGATGGTGTTTGTGGTGGTGGTGGTATTGGTGGTGGTGGTGATATTGGTGGTGGTGGTAGTGTTATTGGTGGTGCTGGTATTGGTGGTGGTGGTATTGGTGGTGTTGGTGGTGGTGGTATTGGTGGTGGTGGTGGTATTGTTGGTTGTGGTATTGGTGGTGGTGATGGTGGTATTGGTGGTAGTGGTGGTATTGGTGGTGGTGGTATCAGTGGTGGTGGTGGTATTGGTGGTAGTATTGGTGGTGGTATTGGTGGTGGTATTGGTGGTGGTGGTATTGGTATTGGTGGTGGTGGTATTGGTGGTGATGGTATTGGTGGTGCTGGTGGTATTGGTGGTGGTGATTTTGGTGGTGGTATTGGTGGTGGCGGTATTGGTGGTATTGGTATTGGCGGTGGAATTGATGGTGGAGGTATTGATGGTGGTATTGGTGGTGGTATTGGTGGTGGTATTGGTGTTGTTGGTATTGGTGGTGGTGGTGGTATTGGTGGTGGTGGTATTGGTGGTGGTGGTGGTGGTATTGGTGGTGGTGGTGGTGGTATTGGTGGTATTGAGTGGTATTGGTGGTGGTGGTATTGGTGGTGGTGTTGGTGGTGGTGTTGGTGGTGGTGGTATTGGTGGCGGTATTGGTGGTGGTTTTGATGGTGGTGGTGGTATTGTTGGTGGTGGTATTAGTGGTAGTGGTATTGGTGGTGGTGGTATTGATGGTGGTGGTATTGATGGTGGTGATGTTGGTGGTAGTGGTGGTGGTGGTATTTGTGGTGGTGGTATTTGTGGTGGTGGTATTGGTGGTGGTGGTATTGGCAGTGGTGTTGGTATTGGTGGTGGTATTGGCGGTGGTGGTATTGATGGCGGTTGTATTGGTGGTGATGTTGTTGTTAATAAAACAGGCTTTTGAAAACAACCCGTCAGGTGGCTTTAGTACAGATGACATGTAACACTGATGTGCTGTTGTCAGCTTCAGCCCAGTAGCACACGATGATGTGCTACCTGGAATTCAGATGACTTTATTTGCGAATCATTTCTAAATCCATTTTACTTGGGGGTTGAAACAGACATGAGATAATGCCTGGTTAAAGTGATTGAAAGCGGGCGCCCGTGTTTCGGGGCGGCTGTGCTGCTTAAAAAAACACAAGCGGTTTCAGCTGAAGCAGCACATGTCTGGCCTGCAGTAAGAGAAACTCAATAAAGTAAATAGTGCTTATAGACTAAATAACAGGTCCCGTGTAACAACCGAAGTAAAAGGGCCAGTCGCCATGGGAGGGTACAAATGAAGACATGGCCGTACTAAGGAGGGACTAAAAAGCCTCTTAACGAATCCGAAGGCAGCATTTACAAAAGACAATGACACAAGCCAATGAAAAATATGGGAGGAGAGTGGGCGCAGCTTCTCTCCCATAATCTACTACAACAGTCTCACAGAGCAAGCAGTGGAAGCGAGCTGCCGCTAGGCTCGACCTAAAAAGTATTTTAATGCAACTTGTTCACCATTACGCGTTTCAGCCAAGCCTGGCCTTGCGGTCCTAGTTATAGTTAGGACCTAATTTCTATTAGAAAGCCATTTTTGAATTGCTTCTATCTAGGCGCTGGTTGATGAATCTTCATGACATTTTCCAAACTGTAAGAAGAAACTATAAGTTGTGCCATTAAGTAACTTAAGGCAACGAGTCATAGTTTCTTAACATAGAGTCCAACTATAAGTATAACTATAGCTGCTGAAGTTTTATGGTTTTGTGCAACTAAATTCAGAACTTGACTACAACATTTTATATATAGTTTTATTTTGGCCCCATAGGGGTCCCTCTGAGTCTCTCCCATGTGGCCTAGGTGGCCAGGGTGTCTCTAACCAGCCCCTTATGTTATTTTCTTTTATATCAGGACAGGGGACTAAGTCAAGGAGTCCTGTAATGGCTGCCAGCAACATTTATCTCATATTGCTGGCAGCTAATCAGAGCACCCTCTCCCCATGGGAGTCGATTCCCACCGGAGCAAGATGTCCTAGGGGAAAAAAAGCGCCTCGGGCTAATATGAGTGCTTTATCTTTAAATTGGTGCTCTCACAAGACTCTTGAGGGACTCTCAAGGACCCAACCATCAAGAAATACAAAAATATTTTAAACTTTAATTTCTCAAAAACGACTGAACGGTTTGACTCCAAACTCAATTCAATTAAAAAATCTTTATTCAACACTATTAACATGGGCCATAAAGGAACAGATGATTACAATACAGTGCATCATAATGTTAAAAACGATTGAAATAGTCATACAATGCTTACAATCATGCACAAATAAAACAGTACTACAATTGAATAAGAGTGCTTTTCCTGATACTTAATGCTTCCAAGATATAAGAAGCAGCACTAAAACATATCTCAGGGGCCTCCATAATACTCAGAAAAAACAAGGCGGCATTGTGGTCCTTAATGTTGTGTGCAATAAAAATTGGTTTCAAAAAGTGCTTCCTTAAGTCAACATAAAACTAGCAAAATAGCCCTATGCCATTGATTGATGACAGGAAAGTGATGAGGGGATGTACTACACCCAGCAGCAATCTTGGTAAAATGAAGCGTTGTTGGGTATTTGTCACCAGAGACAGGTACATTTGGAAGCCCTCGGGAGGGCATACAACAGATATGTAACAACTGTGGGTTTCCTGGCATCAGCAAGAACTTTTTCCGCCCTGTCACATAGAAAAGGTCCATGACCACAGACTTCTGAAGCACAAGAATTCTAGAAGGCTCCTGAAGCCTAGAGGAGCCAAACATTACTTTAAAAGTGTCATTGATGTAGACAAGCCACGGAATATTAAGAGCATAATCTCATGCTAGACAGCACAGAATAAATGCTTTCCTACATTTTGTCTCAGGTTTAGCCCATACTGAATGCCACAATAAAATAGGTTTCAGTAACAACATATATTACAGGTGGGCTAACCCCACTTCCTTATGAATGATTGGGGATGATTGTCAGAAATGGGGTTTCTGGTTGGGTAGTGTATGCACCTAAGCAAGGCACAACCCACCACTCTAGTCAGGGTAAGTCAGATACACACATAAGAAAACTTGTGCTCACCCTCTGGTAACTTGATGCAGAACAGGCAGGCTTATTAAAGAGGCAGTGTGTAAAGTATTTGTGTAGCACATTAAATACAGTGAAACAGTGAAATACCACAAAAATGACTCCATGCCAATTTAGGAAATGGAAAGTTTTTATTTTATTAAAATGTGACCAAAATGACAAAAATCCAAGAAATACTTCTTAATCAATTGAAAATGTTCAGTAACCAGTCACTCTTCAAGAAGATATGTGTGGGATTAGTGCAAACACTGTCCAGTGCAAGCAGCACTAACACGTGTTCAACATGTGAAGGGAAAGGCTGAAGAACATCTTTACTACATGACACGTTGCCAGCAAAGAAATAGTGTGCTCTGCACAAGCAACACTAAGCGTGTATTCAACAAGTGAAAGAAAAAGAAATCAAAGCTCTTCCTCGTGAAGGGAGCAGGACGTCAGCGGGACAATGGGGGGCAGGGAATGAGTGTAGTGCCCTCAGGACCAGGGGCATAAAGGACTCATCCCGGTCGACAAATCAGGCCCTGTTCCTGAAGCCTAGCGCTGTCAGCAGGCCTGTCATGGCCCAGAGTTACAACCCGCAATCACTGGGGGATTCACAGTGAAGTAGCAGCCTGAAATGGAGAACAGCTGCTGCGGCTTTACTCCCCGGCTGGCCTTTGCCTTGCGGGGAAAACAGAACACGGACATTGGCCCACTCTACTGTGTCACATGCCGGGGATGTGAACCAGTCATAGAGGGAAGCCCAGGAGCTCCTTGCCAATGCTGAGGTCCTGGCTCGCTGGTTTCCCTCAGCACTGGAGCGCTGCTGTGCAGGCACAGCAGGTGAACTTGAGCTATGGAAAATGCAGCTCGCAGCAAGATGTGGTCAGAGGCCAACACAGTAGGCACTGGCCTGTGAGGAGCACGACTGTTGACACAATAAAGTTGTGAAGACAAAGTGGCAGATGCTGTAGTTGAAGTAGTAGTCACCGCAGGACTGTAGTGAGCATTACTTACGGCAAATTGAGCGTAGAAGCACAACCACTAATGCTGGGTTTCAGAGAGTGCTTGGTCTGAGAACAGTGAAGTTTTTCATGGCCCTAAGAGTTCTCCAACAGGGGAAAAGCCAACAAGCCCTTGGAGTTTCTGGGGTAAATAGAGGGTGTAGGTGGCAGGTTCAGTCCTCCCCCACTACAGAGGTTGCAGGCATTAGGCCAACACAGATCTAGGATAGATCTTCCCATTTTACTTTCTACATAATACATTTTTACAACAAGCACTTTGTTAACTCTGTATGTATTTATTTTGCTTAGTTTTTAATTTTGCCCAGGTGTAAACCCCCAAAGGATAATGTCAAGTCTCAGCCTCCATATATCTAGTGTGGCGATTTTAATGGAAAAATAGCAGGGGAGGGCTCCGGGAGGGGAGGTCTCTAGGGTAGCTTAGCGAAGTAAGGGATATTGAGCTGGTAAAATGCTTGGCTTCACATGATCCAATTGATTTGGTTGATCATTTAAGTAAAGATAAGTGCCTTCTGCCAACTTATAGGGGTCATGGTCGCCAATAAACCGTTGATTATATTTTTGTAACCAGGAATTTAATGGATCATTTCTCTAAAGGAGAGGTCATGCTGACGGAATGGGGGGACCATAATGCATTGTCTGTTACTGGGTTGCTCCCACTGAGGAGGCTTAAGCCGCCCAGTAATGACATGCCTACTCAGCATTCTAGAAATGGACTTAGACTGGTCTGGCGCCTCAAAGAACCACTGATTACCCTTGGCTCCATCCTAACCCAGTCCCGGGATTTAATCCTCAATTGCTTATCCGAAGCCTTTGGGGGTATTATGTTAGATCACTAAGTTGCATTAGTTCAGACCATTAAACATTTTCTCTCAAAGCCAGTGCGGCCAGACACGGGGGATCCTCAATGGTTTGATGAGCATTGCTCGGTGGCAAACCGGCACCTAAGGTCAGCTTTAGCTGTCTCCCGGAGAGTGTCTTCTGAGGTGCGACTTGCTCTTCAAGGATATAAGCTAGCTCTTAAAGCTAGAAAGGAGGCCCTTCATAAGCTAGACTTGGAAATCCTGGAAATAGCTGCGGTTGGTAATAATAGTAAAATAATTTGGAACACCGTTAATGAAATCAGGTCAAGAAATGTCCCTGATAACTCTCAACTCCAATGTAATATTCTTGGTTCTGAGTGGGTGGCTCATTTCTCTGCTCTTTACCATCTAGAAGAAGATGAAGAGGTAGTTGACCTCTTACACAGCAGAATAATCAATTTTCCCCCTATGATAATATGTTTGCCAGAAGTTGAATTGGTTATACTTGAGAGTATATGTGGTAAGGATTCTCGCCCAGATGGGACCCCAATCGACTTAATAACATGCAATGTTGCTCTTTGGGATCCCTTGCTTGCTAACATTTTTAACAGTTCGTTTAACACTCATATCCCTCAATCATGGAAGCTGGCAACACTTGTACCTATTTCGAAGAAAGGTGATCGGATGTCTCCAAAGTGCTAAAGGCTTATTTCTTTACTAGATAGCACTGTCAAAATTATTGTTAGGGTTATTTACAAACGCCTCGCCTCATAAATCTGAGCCTAATAATTAATAAGCACATCTCAGTCAAACACTGTTTTCTCTATATGGCCTTCATGGACCTTTCAACAGTGTTTGACTCTGTTAACAGGTCCAAGTTGTGGCTGAGGCTTCTAGATAAGGGCGTTGAAGCATCTCGTGAAGTTTTTGCATAATCTGCACAGTGACCTGGTGACAAAAGTGCATTTAAGCCCAGAAGGTGAAATGTCCCTGGTATTAAGCCTCAGGCATGGTGTGCACCAAGGAGGTATTTTGGCCCCGATACTTTTTATTCTATACATGAATGACCTTTGTCCACACTTGACCTCTGCTCAGGTCGATACCTCTAGAGTCACTGATACCCAGGTGCCTACACTGTTATAAGTGGACAATGCTCTCCTACTGGCTCTGACCCCAAAAGAACTGCGTGTACTAGTGGACCGCTTTGTCCAGTTTATGGATTGCCTTTACCTGTCCACAAACTATGGCAAATCCCACATTATGGCCTGTGGACCAGGAAGAATTGATAACCGTGGAATTATTTTAAAGGGGCAGCCCTTGCAAAGTGTAAAAGGTCTTTGTTTTCTGGGCGTCATCTTTAATTCCTCTGGTTCGTGGCAGTCCCAACTGATTAGTTCATGCCTCAGATTTAGCAGGACAGCTGGAGCCATTCTCAATTTAGCCAAATCGAGAGGGAAGGGGACTAGCACTCCACTCTTAAAAATGTACAATGCCCAATGTGTCCCGGCTGCTATGTACAGGGCGGGGATATGGGGATTCTATGAGTGTTCCCCGCCCCCTTCAGCTTGAGGAAAATCGCTTATGCAGAAGGTTTTTACAGCTTCCCCCCTGCTACGCCCAGTTTAATCTTAAATGCAGCCCCTGTGTAAGTCTGGGTCAATATATGGACAAATCCTCAAGCAAATATCTATAGGGATGTCATATCAGATTGCCTAAGTCAGGATAATCGGGGCTCTATTTCCTGGCTGAAATATATCTCCTTTACATTCCAGGAGTTGGGGTTGTCATCTTTGTTCTTGTCCCTTATACATTTAAAGAAAGCAGATAAATCACTGGTACAGAGTTTGATTTTGGAATTGTGTTCTGAAAAAAGGCTGCCAAAGGAATTGGTGAAAAGTACTGCGATGAGTCCTTATCAGACTTCCTCTAGCTCGAAGCCTGCTTCATACCTTTCTCTAGTACTAATGCAATGGGAAAGGTCTATCCTCTTCCGATTTAGATCTTGCTCAGTTAGGCGCCTCTTGAGCATTGGAAAGCATGTTTTAGGAGGAACTACCTGGGCTTGTCCTGGTGACAGGGTCTCTATGCAATCACTACTGCATTATATGTTCTTTTGCAACTATTTTAGCCATTCATGAAGACTTTTTCTTAAGACCCTATTAAAAACTTTAGGGTACTGTAGATGTGTGCAGGCTTTGCACAAGCTGCAATCACTGAATACGCCAACTATCTGCTTTAAGGTGAGTGCTTTTCTTAAAGCTCCATTTCGTGCCAGGAAAACAATGGGAGGGGTAACATTGTCTGTTTTATTGAAATAATAGCACTTTAGTTTTAGATATTTATTATTTTTGATCTTACTGTATACATATTTTACATGCACTGTGCACTTTTTATGTACGCTGCTAGTCTGGTTCATAAGCTTCTGCTATATTCTGCTGAGTGTTTTCCTTGTATGAAGTAAGGGTTAGCGCACTATTTTAATAATACATAACACTGTAGGAGATGATGATGCTGTTTTTTTAACCTGTTTTAAGATCTATTTATGTGTATTGTATTGTGATATGTGTCTTTTATGGCCTCGATTGGCCAAATAAAGATTCTTTGAATTGATAATACTCTTGCTTGCCTCCACTAGGGCCGAGTGAATATGCATTGGCTTGTTACTAACAGAAAAGTCAAAGATCTTTTCAAAATGATCGATCCAAGCTTGGAGAAAAACATGTGATGTTAGTTTAGGGGTAGGGTAATTTTTCAAAAATGGGGCATTAACTGTATTCCAGAACATGGTAGAGTCGTTGGTCTCAGCAGCCTGGACCAAATTGACCAAGCCTCTCCCTAAGCACTTTTTTCCTAGAAGCTAGCACCTCATTATTTTGCTTCCTTATGGACTTGATAGCGGAGTGGTCCCTTGGGACGCGATGCAAAGAAGTCCTCAGCTCCTTTGAAGCCTGTGTACACAAATGGTTAAACCAACCATGTCTCTTAGGGGTCCCCATCCTAGCGGGGTGCATTAAATGAGTATTAAAAGCCCTAGTAATTGACTCAAAAGCATGGACAAAGTCAACATTAACCACGTCAGGGCCCAGACAAATATTAAACTCAGTTCCATTCATAACTAACAGCCTCTTCAATACACACATAGGGTCAACCCCAGACCATCTAATACGCACATCATTTAGCCTAACAAGAGCAATATTTGCTACATGGTTCAGGACTGTGTGGCGGTCGGTGTGGAGAGTCATAGATAAAACAATTGGGTTATGATCACATACTGCAGCTTGTTTTATCACAATATTGGAAACTAGATGACGAGCAGTCGAGCTAATTAAGAAATGATCAATTGTATTTCATGCACCTCTACCAACAAAAGTATGAGTCTGTAAATTGCATGAGGTATTACAATTCTCCAACAAGAAAAGATCATATTTATACGTCAGAATGTTTAGGGTCTTTCCATACGCACTATGTAGGAAGTGTGGAACACCCTCTCTTAACCAATAAGTAATGCCACACACACGTCTTGCCGGTTGGGTACATCTTTGGATATTAATATCACCGGCCCATACATTTTGGACATGTAGAGTCAGATAAAAGCAAAAACACTTCTAAGTCCGCTTAAAGGGCACCGACGACATAGCAGCGAGTGGAATCAAACACATTGTTGTAGAAATTGATTAACACAAGGTCAGTCCCCCCTTAAAGGACATCAACACAAATTGATAATTAGGGGAAACAATAACAGATCTTCTACTAGTAACAGGCAACAAATTTCAAACCAAGATCTGTAAACAACCTTTAGTACGGCCTGATAATTGCCGCAGACAATAGGGAAGAAAAACCTTCAACATGCAAAGAATCCACCGCCAAGTTTCCTGTAGGAAAATTATGTGTGTAGTGGAAGTGACATTAAGCCAGTCTGGGGCTTTCAACTTATTCTGGAGCCCAGAAATATTCTGTGAAACAAGACAACAAGATTCATTGTAGGCATATTGAGCTAAAGGCATGGCTAAAACAGGCAGACTAAAATGCCTTAGCTGTACTCCCTTACCAGGCGGGGACGTAGAAACAGAAACAGAAAAATTAAAATCAACAGAAGACACATTTGTGAGACAGGGAGATTGAGTGGTAAAGGCTATGGGGCCATTCAAACAAGGTGGATGAGAAGTGTGCACAGTATCAGGAAGTCAGTTTACCGCCTGCAAGTCATTCAAGGCATTAGACTTATTTGAGAGTGGAAAAGAGCAGTTACCAACAGTAAGAGGGCCAACAGGTCGACAATCAGACCAATGGGTGCTTGAGACAGGTGTTAATGGCAAAACCCAGGGGAAAAAGTGAAACATTACCAAAATTAAAAAGATCAGACAAGGCAAAATCTCCCCTGCAAACCTGTCACTCTCAAAAGATTTCTTGGATGGGCCAATCCAGCTCATCCTGCGCATCAACAGAATTTTATCAGCTCCGGAGATTGGAAAAATAGACTTAGACTGAAACCGATGAAGGACTTTATTCCTTAGCTGGACTGACGATTCCACTGAGCTTTGGGAAAAGGTGGGACATTAACCATTATTACAACATAGGGACAACAGGCAGGGGGTAAGTTAATCACATGCATATTAGGACACCCACTCACTCTACTATGCACCCTTGTGTTCCCCCTACCCCGGGGAAAGCTTTCTGTAGGGACTGTCATTGGAAATGGGCTGTAGGTAGGCCCGGGCGCTGTATTAACCTTGCCTGGCTGGAGGCGGAAATGTTGCAAAAGGCTCACAGAGTCAAAGGTCCTGCCCAAACTTAAGACAACCCCGGGTATGTGAGAGCTGCGCTTCATCCAAAGCCCAGGGACAACTTGTGGTGGACAGTATTGTGGAGGGGGACAGTGCCGAATAGGAAGAGGGCCATCCATCTGTCTGTCCCGAGGGGAACTAGAGGTAGAATTACAATCACAAGGGTGCAGCACGTGAAGTGCTTGCAACCCCCCAGGAACCTTCATTTGAGTGGACTTGGTAGATGAATTAGAGGGAGAAATAGTACACCTTGCCTTAAAACTAGTTAAAATTCTTCAATGACCCCAACCTAGAACAAATAGGTGCAAGCACGCTTTTGATCATGCCCCTCACGCTGTCCAGGAAGTTCTTCTGAGAAGAGTCTCAGTCTGCGGCATTGGGTGGAGTGTTGTTGGCAACATTATTAGATTTAAAGTTTGCAGAGGTGTCAGGCTTCCATATCCCCAGGCACCTTTCCACTTAGCGGGGTGCCATTGTTATGCGGTGAAATGGAAGCCGTACTAGGAATTGGCCCAGGGTCAACAGGAGAATTAGGAGATAATGGCACTGAGACCGACCCATGTGCAGGCTCCTGAACAGTTCCACAAAAAAGCCTTAGAGATGGTCTCTCCTGAAGAAATGGGCCCCGACCCAGTTCCTGCAACCAAGGTACCAGAGAGATGATGCTGTGCATGCATGATTTCCGTGTTTAAAGACCCCATAGCACATTTGATATATCCATCTAGGGAAGAAGTACAACTAGGCCTAGCAGGGGTAGGAGTTTTGCGCTTCCCAATTGCAGCCAAGAATACAATAATCAAAGAAATAAAACACTGCGGTATATCAAGGATTTTTAAAAGAGACAGTCAAGGAGAGTGGCCCAGCCCAGCATCCACCGGGCTCTGATGAGCCCACTCTTGGCCCGGTAGTCGCCCTGCCATGTGGCGGTATGAATTGTTGGATTTCAGTACGGGAAACAAAGGATTATTCATTGGATAGGTGCATGTTTCTATTACACCCTGGTATTCAAGTTGATCTAGGATCTCCCTGACCTGTTTTTTCGCTTCTTGTTTTATTGGGTACTGTCTCTGTGGAGTTGGAGTAGTTTTTACTGGGATTACATGGTGTGGTGACTCAGCATCCCACCCAACATGGTTGCGATAAAGTTCAGGAGCAAGGGCTACCGCCCACTCCCGTGAGTATGTGTGTTTTAAGTAAATATGAACGTGGTCGGAAAAGGATGGTAAAATTGCCATCTCTCCTTTGGGCAATCCATAACAATTTCAGGCGGCCAATCTTGTTCAGCTAAAAGTATGTCATAAACATTAGTCATGTTCTCCCAAAAGAGACCTCTAACTTTTCTGGGTTTGTCTCCCTCCATTTGGAGTGTTATTTCATGTAACCTATGTGGGACACTTACCCTCATATCAGGTGTTTCCACCGTGATGTGCTCATTCAAATCCACTGTTACAAGAAATTCCATCAGGTTCTGGCGAGCTATTGTTACTTCTGCTGCGCTGTCTAGCATCGTCAGAGCCCATTCCCCGTTCAGTAGTTGAGTCCTCAGAATTCTGGGCATGTCTAACTTGAAGCGCGTGGCGTGTCTCTGGACTTTGTACGCTCTTCTTGTCTGTGTTCTGACCGTCCTTCTCTCTCGGAGTTTCTTGGTGAACCCTGAAAGGAACGAGAGGAACGTGTATCAGTATCCTGATACCTGTCAGGTTATTTAATCTTATCTCTATTCCTGAGATTGTATCTCCTTTCGGGGGGTTCCTGCTGAGGAGACCAACTCCTAGATAGGGATCTATTTTCTCTAATCTTTTGGTTGTTATTGTTATTATCCCATTTCTTCTTAGAAGAATCAGGTGCTTGCTTGGTGTTATCCTTTTCAGGACCACCCATGAGTTGAGGTTTTGTTGCTCTAGCTCCCAAACTATATCTACCTAATTCAGCATAGGTGTCTGTGATAATTTTAGGTAAATCACGTTCCTGTTGTAAAGAAGTGAAATTCCTCAGGCGTTGGCGTATTTCCGCTGCTGCCGCCTCCCTTTTATATTGGCTAATATTATAGCTGATACCTGGGCAAAATTACCTAATAATTTCATCCCTAAGTTCAGAGCAGGTTCTGCTCCATACTCAGTTTGTATCTGTCTTAATACATCTGGTATTACTGCTAATGACGGGATACCATGAGTTCTGGTATATATGGCAGCGAAAACTTTACCCCAAGTGGTGCAATCCTCTATCTGGGGAGCTATCCCCATTGGCAAGCAGATTGTTAGCATTCTGTGTTTTTCTTGAGGGCTTGTGTGTGGAAATACTGCTACTAGCTGTGGTATTTTTTGAGCTATCCAGAAGGGCATTTGCTCACATTTAGTAGGCATTCTACCCATAACTGCGTATAGCGTTTGTGGTGTAATTTTTTTTATAGAACTCTGAACTTGATTTGTTTGTGTAGCTCTTGTTGGCTGAAGTGTGAGTGTTCTCATCACAAATTGTGTCAAGTTTCTGTAAAGTTTTATTTTTTCTTTGTGAAGTGGACGTAAGTCTGCTACTGACATTGTGTCAATGTCTGAATGTGGCGTGTAAGCCGCAAGGACAGGCCAAGTGGCCCGTCTCTTCCAAGTGGACCTAGTCTTACTTTATTTCTTGTATGGGGGAGGGCGCCTTTAAACCAGTTTATATGCTCCTGGTAGGTGAGCGGAATCTCAATGTCCTCATACGGACTGTATTCATTTGGTGGTTCATTTTCAGTGTAAGAATGAAATGTATTTGATTGTGCATCTGCTTGTGGGAATTCAACCCATGAATAGAATACCTCTGTTCTATATGATTCGTGAGCCTCAATCACAAAAGTTACTTTCCCACCCAAGCTGTGACTCCATAGTCTGTTAGCTTTTGAGTAAGGGCATTTCTGACATTTTCTGAAATGTTAATTTCACCTGCTTCCTTCTCCCTCACTGCGGGTGCACGTTGTGCTGGCGCAGCGGCCTCTTCAGTCATTGTTGAAAAAGATTTTCAAGGAAGAGTTTCAAGGAAACTGAGTTGGGTTTTATGCACAATAGGAACTGTTTGTCCTTAAAGCTTGATAAACCTACAGCCAATACATAGGATATGCCTACTCAGCTGTGGCGGATAGTTCCCTTCCCACTCCAGACATCTCTGAAGAAAATGTGAGTAGAGGTCTCTGAGAATAGCATGACTGAACTACTCAGATTTGACTGTTAAATAAGTACCAAACCAATGTTGGCGCCGCCATGTTGTGTGGTTCCTATAAACCTATATAGGATCTGCGCGTTTAGACAACATATACTGTAGGATTGGAGTCAGACTGATTCTGGACACCCCTACCGAATATGTCAGCCTGTATACCAGCTAGCTCACAGTGCCACTAGAAACTCCTCTTACCAAGGAGAGAATAGTTCTTAGCAACTATCGAACATGACAACCCTGATCCCTCAGGATCGTGGAAACAGTGTACTACTTTTCACTCAGTCACTCGTGCTCACTTCGTCTCAGAGAGATACACAGAATAAACTTTGGGGATGTTTTTCAATAAGCATTTATTGAACCAGCGTCATTCTAGTGTAAATAGGTGTGCTGAAACAACCACCAGACAGTAACAGATATAAATGATTATAAGCACTAACAGAGTAAAAGGATGGTAGATTTCTACCATCGTGTTAAAACAATAAATACAGGCACGTATATAAAATACATGACAGTAAAGTGTCCTACGATGCAACCCTAACTAGATGTACCTAAGTGTACCTAGAATGTGTATGGGTGTGAAAGCCAAGAATCCCTCTAGGATAAAGTCAACCCCATTACCTGAAGTGAGAGACTGTGGGATCCCGTCTTGGTCTCGAGATGGACACCCTGCAAGGGATGTCAGACCACTGCGAGCTGGAGTGTCTGCATGCAGGAGCCTCAGCGTCTCGCGTCAGTGTGTCGGCATGGAAGTCCTTTTCTCCACTGACTATCTCAGCAAGAGATGATGTATATATACCCAAAGCGGTACCCCCTGGGGATATACCTTGCTGTGTCATTTTGGACTTAGGATGACAGAAGGATTGACCCTGATACATAGATAATATGCAGGAGATGGTAGGCCTGTTGTCCTGCTGTGATTCCAAGAATCCTCAGGCATAATAAATGAGGCTTAAGGTTTTCGAAGAAAGCCCCATGTCATCTTTGGACATTACCGAACTAGGTAAAAGGTCAGTACTAAGAATCGTTATGCAGTGTAATGGTAGGGGAGAATATAGGTGAAAGGTTAGGTGACTACCTGAGCCTATATTGGGATACCTACATGGAACATAACACCTGGGAGCGTCCCCCATGCATCCCTTGCTGGAGTGAGAGCATCCTTTCAAAGCGCCCCCTGGCGCTAATTGGATCTGGCTGGTGCTAATTAGATCTGGCTGTGACTGCTGCTTGTGATCGTGCATGGCCCCTGGGGCCTGTAGGCTTTGTCAAAAGATTCCTCGCTGTGGGAGTGAGAGCATCCTTTCAAAGCACCTGTCTGGTGCTAATTGGATGCAGCTGTGGCTGCTTCTTCCTTGCTGCTTGTGATTGTGCGAGTCCCGTGGGCCTGCAGGCTTTGTGAAAAGATCCCACGCTGCAGGAGTGAGAGCGCCCTTTCAAAGCGCCTACCTGGGGCTAAATGAATGCAGCTGTGGCTACTCCTCCCCTGCCACTTGTGATTGTGTGAGTCCCCTGGGGCCAACAGGCTTTGTGAAAAGATCCCACCAAATCACAAAAAGCATAATCTGCAGACTAAGATTCCTCCCAAATTTGCTGCAATTCCGCTCAGCAGTCTTTGTAGTAGCGCCTCTAAAAGAAGTCTATGGAAATATTTATATATATCTATTGAATGTCAAAGCACGCACTACGAATTTCATCATGCAATGCTCATCTGAGTGGCCTATCAGGGGAATTTGATTGCATATAGGTGCGTCAGTGCTGCGGACTGTTTGTAACTATGCCTATGATTAAGGAGCAGGAGCTCCAAAACGCGTCAGGCTACAAGACATTAGGCCTGGGCGGTGAACTTCGCTCCGTTTGCTCCGTTTGCAGAGTTTTCTGCACTCCGCACTCTGCAGAGCTCGCGGAGTGCAGAAAACTCCGCTTCGCGATGTGCAGCAGAGTATTTTCCCGCTCGCGATCGCGAACAGTAAGTTCGCGATCGCGAGCGGTAAGTTTGCGACGCGAGCTGCCGCTCGGGTAGAATTTCTACCCAAGCGACATGAATACCAGCACAAACTGCAGTTCGCACTGCACTCCGCCACTCGCGGAACTTCGCGGAGTTTTTTGTAACTTCGCGGAGTTCCACGTAGCAAAACTCCGCGAACTTCGCTCAGGCCTACAAGATATCAGAATGCGTTTGTTTGTCTTTCAGAGAATAAAGGCTGCACAAGGAGTCTACTGCTGCTCGAGTGCGTCCTCCTCCTTTGGGCAAGTGGAGATGATATATATATATATATATATATATATATATATATATATATATATATATATATATCCACAACGCTCCACGCCAACAGAAACCTCTCCAAAGACGGGAAAGCAGACCCAAAATTTGTGCAAAACGGGTTTATTACAGGAATGCCCGCACCTCCACCATTACGCGTTTCAGCCTCCTCCGAGGCCTTGATCACATGACACACACACACATATATATATAAAAATGTTTTTACTACTTCAATATTCTTCTTCTTCAACATCACAGGAATCACAGACGGCACTGCGGGGTCAGTATTGATTAATTTTATTGTTTTATGACCAGTGCAACAAACATAGGGACAGTCTACGCGTTTCGGTGCTTGCCTTCTACAGGACCATAGAGTCCTGCCGTCTAGCTTGTCCTTTATTGAGTGTCCATGACCTCAGTCCATCATCCATTTTTACTTTTAAAGTATAACTAGACCGCACATTGTTGTTTTCTATTCAAGTAATTGTACCTCAATTGTCAAATGCATTTCATGTAAAATACATTAGATTTCAATATATTACTCGATTAGATTTTTACAAACTGTGCAGAAATTTGGCAAAATAACTAGTTCTATATTTTTCCTGTTCCATATCTAAATTATTTGTTCAATTTGCTTTCAATTTTATATCATAGTAAAGTACTGTAAACGATTAAACCCTTTTTCATACAGTGTAATTATATTGCTGTCAATCAAATTAACAGTTTGTAATAAACTACTCCTTCTATCATTGAAAATACAATGGAGAAAGGGTTAATTTAGAGAGGAGAAATGAGGGAAGTGGAATTTGAAAGAGGAGAGTAGTGTTGTTAAAGTGCAATTGGAGAGCTCTGTAAACTTTCTTCGGGGAGGATAGGTTTTTCCTTTTTTCCTTCCACTTCCCCGATGAAAAGTGCAAGTGTGACAGCAGCTAAATTGTGCAAATTATAGGTCATAAGATGGTGCCAAATAGATAGAGATCCTCAATTGGTGCTCCGTCTGATTCGATATGAGCAGCAGATAGTCCTTATCTAAAGTGCTAGTGATTTAGTAGCTATTCATTATGGATTTCTTTTATAGTAAGTAGCAGCATCATTTCATATATTATAAAGTGCACATGCATTCTATCTCCGATTCCCCTCACAATCGATATAATAAGGAATAGTTGGAATGGGGCTTATCTATTTTTTCTAATTTATGTCCATACACAAGAAGTTCAGTTTACTTTTCTTATTCCTTATTTAAAAAAATTGTTTTAAATCCTCTCTAAAGTAAAAGTGCATCAGCAATATTTTATATATTATAGATGTTTAAAAATTCATAAAACTTGCATCCTCCAAATACAGTCCCAGAAATCAAGATGAATTTGAGGTTTTAACTACTACAACTGGAGGACATTCTACAGATGTACATGTAATTCTGCCTTCAGATTGTGTCCCATGAGTATTTCTGTTCCCATTAAATTTATCAATCTTGATTCCATTCTCCTCAGCAGCAGTTGTCTATTTCCACCTCTTTCGTTTTTCTTTATATGCTTAATTCCAAAGTACTGCAAATTCTTGGTCTCGCCTTGGTGTTTCTCCCAAAAATGTTTCACAATTGGATATGAACTGTCTCTGTTTTTGATTGCTCGAAGATATTGCAGAATTCTTAATGTAACTTTATTAACAGTTCTTCCCACTACACAAGACATATAATACAAAGTCTGTATTGCAGGTAATATGTTCTTTTATCTTTTCAATTTTTCCATTGTACAATCTATATTCCTTTTGATTGATTCCGTGTTCACAGGCTTTGCATTTAGCACACTTCCAAAAGCCTGACTGACTGAGCCAATTCATTTTTTTCTCTGTTTCAGTGGAATAGTGGCTTTTGGTTAGAATATCCCAGTGAGGCAGTTTTTCTATAGGTGTTATATTCAGATGATCCATTAGAGTTTTATTGAGTATTTAATCAGATTGTAATATCTTCCAATTTGTTTGAATTATTTGTTTTGTTTCCTTATGTTGCATGTTGTAATCCATAATGAGTCAAATTTTATCCTCTCCACTCTCCAAGAAGGCTTTCTTCGGTGTCACTAGCTCATTTCTTGATTTCAATGATGCTCTTTCCATGGCTTCTTGTATTACCACCAATGGGTATCCCCTTGCAAAAAATCTGTTTTTCATTTCAATCATCTCAGTTTTAAAGTCCTCATCCTCCGAACAGTTCCTTCAGGCCCTTAGCATTTCTCCATAGGGGATAATCCATCTCAATTACTTTGGCTGTCCTCTATTTCCATGGAGAATGCTGTTATATGATGTGTTTTTCCTATGTATCTTTGTGCAAATGTCCATATCTTTTATGAGGACCTCAATATCTAAAAACGTGATTTGTTCAGAGCTAGGTTAAAATCATTTTCATTTATGGCCAAAATAAATAATTCAAGTTCTTTACTGTCCCCTTCCCAAATAATAAAAATATTGTCAATAAAACAAGCCCATAGTTTAACTTTTTCCAATTTTGCTAAGTTACTCTTTGTCCAAATTACTTCTGTTTCCCAGTAACCCATAAGAAAGTTTGCATAAGTTGGAGCGAATGAGGTCCCCATTGCTGTGCCTTGTTGTTGTAGATAGTAGCTGCCATTGAACATAAAAACATTGTGGGTTAAGCAGAAATTGAACATCTCAATCCATAGATTTCAGTGTTCAAGATGGTGAATCGATCTGTCACGTAGGAAGTATTGGACTGCTTTTATTCCATCTCTGTGTTTAATGGAAGTATATAATGAAACAACATCAATTGTGGTCATCCAATACGAGTCCAAATATGAGTCCTTCCAAGGTATGTTTTGGATTTTGTTTAAAAAATCCATTGAGTCCCGCATGTAAGATGGTAAGGCTGTCACATATGGTGCTAAGAAGAGATCTATATACCGTGAGATGTTTGCTAAAAGTGAGTTTATCGAGCTGACTATGGGACACCCTGGTGGGCTAGTCAAACATTTATGTATTTGTGGAAGAACATAAATGGTGGGAATTGTAGGGTGTAATGCTTTCAAATACTTATGATCCTCGTCATCAATCAGTTCTTGTTGGTTCCATGCCTGTAATTTTTCATGGAATTCAAGAGTGATTTTTTGTGAAAGATCTTCCTTTAATTTTACATAGTGATGCCTATTCCTTAGTTGTTTTTCAGCCTCCATTTGATATTTGTCATGATCTTGTATTGCAATATTACCACCTTTATCTGATGCCTTGATTACAATGTGTGTGTCTCGCCTTAGCTCTTTTATCGCTAATCTTTCTTTAAAGGTAATGTTTCCTTTGCCTTGTGATGAATTTCTTCGGGATAATTTGTTTAAATCTTCAATTACCAGTTCTTGCAACAGATCTGTCTTGTTCCCCAGTAGTAACTGCGGATAGAACGTGATTTTAATCCACTATCTCCTCCTTGTCCTGTGTCAATGCCCAACTCTGAACATAATTGTATGTCCATCATTTCTCCTGCTTGGGTTATAGGCATTCCCGTAGCTGATTCTTCTTCAAATGTTGTCAGAATGCTCAGGCATAGTATATCTTTGGATATTAGAGTACAGGATGTCTTTACTGTTTGCAGTTCTGTTTCTGGGAGAGGGTATGTTAAAAATGCTTTTTCAATTTCATTTTTCGTGAAAACTTATATAGGTCAATTCTCAAATTG
The DNA here is from genome assembly GCA_963921515.1 of Calotriton arnoldi. Classification (NCBI taxonomy): domain Eukaryota; kingdom Metazoa; phylum Chordata; class Amphibia; order Caudata; family Salamandridae; genus Calotriton; species Calotriton arnoldi. The sequence continues at coordinate 19,731 of CAWUFW010024195.1, forward strand.
GCTAGATCCATTTCAGAGTCTGGGAAGAAGGAGAGTCCTTTATTGAGGATTTTCATCTGATCCTCATTTAATATTTTCTTGTTAACATCAAGATTCTCTTGATTTACTATTGTTTTTAGTTTTGCTTTCTCTTTTCTTTTCTTGTTTTTAATTTTCCATCTTCCTCTACTTCTTCTGGTTCTAATTTTCCTCTCTCCCTGCCTCTCCCAGCAGTTGTTCCACTCCCTCTTCCCCTCTGTCTCGTATTTATGCCGACTAATCGAAGTTTCCCACAAAAATCCAGATTGCTTTGGTTTGCTTCTTCATCAGCTGTGCTGATTTCAGAGCTATCTATTGAGGCATCTGAGGTTCCCTTTGATTCCATTGCTTTATCCATCAAGGTTTTACTTTTCAATCCATCGTACTTGCATGCAAAAGTATAGATTCGTCCATCTTGTCAGCTTTATGCTTCTCTATTTTTTTTTCCATTTGTTCAAGTGCCTTCATTAGTTCATGATTCATGGTGTGTTTCTCCAGTTCTTTTTCCAATTCCTTTATTTTTTCAGTTAATACTTCCAATTTCCTTTCCACATGTATAATCAGGGTGCACATTAATTTGAATGAAGATTCATTTGTGTCTTCTTGCCAAGTCTTTATAAGAACTTCATCCAAATCATTCAGGGTGGGTAATATCAAAATTCTTAAGTCTCTTGGCATTCTTTTGTATTCTATATATTTTTGTAATGATGTCATCTCCCACCACTTGTTCAGTTCGCTGATGCGAGCCCGCTCCAGTTCCTTTATAATAATATTAGTGGTTTTATTCTTATCCTCAATTTGTTTTTCAGTTTTGTTCAACACTGTTGCTTTCTCATCATTCAGGAGCTCACACACCCTCTGAAATCTCTGTTGCTTCCTTTAAGCCATCGTTAGTTAAAACTCAAGTCCCTAGTGTTGACACTAAGTAGTTATAGTTAGGACCTAGTTTCCAGGGAAAAAGTTTGGGCATGATCCGTGCCCCAGGGACCGATAATTTGGGGTGCGAAAGAGTGCCTTTGTAATGTTAATTCCCATAGGAACCTTTAGCCACACTACACCCTGAACTGCTGAACGGACTTACACCAAACTTGGCAGGGAGGTAGATGTTGGTTCAAGGAAGTGCCTTTTGCTTATTTGGCATAAAACCGTTCAGTAGTTATTGAGAAATTAAAGTTTAAAATCATAGTGATATCTCTGGCTGCAGATATTTCGCTGTGGTTTCCCTATTATTCACGAATGCACGCGCCAACAGGAATGCTCTGATTGGCTGGACGGAACCTGAACAGAAAGCAATTTTATTGCTCATGAACGGTTCCCGGGGCTGAAAAGTTCTGAAAAAGCTAACATAAGGGGTCAGAGTAGAGGTACTCTGACCCCATGTTTGAGAATTGGGGGTGTTAGTGACACAAGTTATGTGTCCAAAATAGAATTTTTAATCACATACAATAGTTGCGATGATACCGCAACCGCCATCGCGACCCCCATGTATCATTGCGGGGACATTGCAACTATCAACGTTGTCACAAATATTGGTGGAAATAAAAAAATATATATATCAGTGAATCATTAATACGCATTATAGACTTTGAGAAATGTTTTTATAGAGTTATTTATATCGTGAGTTATATACTGTGATGGTTAGAAATAGTTATCTAGTTTTAATTTTTTTATGTGGTGGTGGCTATTAAATTCCTGCTTTTGCTTTCTGCTTTCACAATGTAACCACGGGGATTGTAATGACCGAAATCATCGCGATCTTCGGCCTCACCGCGAAAACGGAAAATAGGTTTTAGATATGGTTGTTCTAGAAATACACTAGAAAAACATGAGTTTGAAGTGTACGGTAATAACCCGCTAGTGTGGAAAATACTGTAATATGTGTGCATATAAGTGTTTTCACTTTATGGAAAAGGCATGACTGTTCACGACGTCATCGCGATGTCCCGAATAACCACGAAAAAGAGAAAATAGGTCTGAAAGATGGTGTTTAAAGAAACTTAGTAGAAAATATGAGTTTAAACATGCTTTGAAAGAAGTATTTATGTAGGAAAATGTTCAGGGCTTTGTCCAGAATGGAATTCTTTTACATGTTATTTTTAATGTGTTGGTGGTCATTGATTTTCCGCTTTTGTTTTCTATTTTCACGACGTGACCGTGGGGATCACGACGTTGTAGCAAATATAAAAAATTTAAGAAAAAAAACCAACGGGCCCGATTCACAGAACTAACTTAAGACAAAATCCTAAACTTACTACCATTTTGGTATTCACAGAAGGCCCTTACTTACTCATTTTGAGTAACTTACTCATTTTGAGTAACTTACTCATTTTGTGTAACTTACTCATTTTGGTATTCACAGAAGGCACTTACTCATTGATGAGTAAGTGCCTTCTGTGAATACTAAAATGAGTAACTTACTCATTTTGAGTAACTTACTCATTTTGTGTAACTTACTCATTTTGGTATTCACAGAAGGCACTTACTCATTGATGAGTAAGTGCCTTCTGTGAATACCAAAATGAGTAACTACTCATTTTGAGTAACTTACTCATTTTGTGTAACTTACTCATTTTGAGTATTCACAGAAGGCACTTACTCATCAATGAGTAAGTGCCTTCTGTGAATACTAAAATGAGTAAGTTACACAAAATGAGTAAGTTACTCAAAATGAGTAAGTAAGTGCCTTCTGTGAATACCAAAATGAGTAAGTGCCTTCTGTGAATACCAAAATGGTAGTAAGTTTAGGATTTTGTCTTAAGTTAGTTCTGTGAATCGGGCCCAATGCTTACTAATCCACTGAAGAAAATACAAGCTTCTAAAACACCTCTTATAGAGCCATTTTAGAATATTATAGTTAGGATGTTATAGTTGGGAAATAGAATTTGAAAAACCTAAGAAATTCACTGAAAAAAATCAAAGGTTACAGTGTCATGTCTTTTAGGATAGTCCTGTCATGTAGGCCCCTTTTTACATACATTGTCCCATCCACACAACAATAACGGTTCTAAACAGGTGACCTTTTACCTAGTAGCATGCTCTTTTCTCTTCAACACTAGGCTCTTAGTATTCTATCATAATCCCTGTACCTGACGTACATAAACCTGTCCTCAGGCACTGCATAATTATTCTGTATAAGGGTCACCACTTTTTTCATCCTTGGCCAACAGCCCGCTGTGCATGATCGCATTTGTTTGTAAAAACATTGATGATTGTTTTCAAAACATTTATAAATGTTTTCAAAACATATCGATTCTAGAAGAAACCCTGGAGTGACCACTCTAGTATAGAAGACCCTTATTTCCCCTGAAAATTAGAGGAGAATTCCATCCAAGCTGACACGGGGTCCTGCATGCTGAATATTTGACACGCAGCGGTCTGACATCCCTTGCGGGGTGTCATCCTCGAAGCAAAGACGGGGTCCTTCATTCTCTACCATCAGGTGAGGTGGATGGTTCTTCCCTAGGAGATTCTTGGCTATATACTTATAAAGCTATTCTATACACATATTACACCTGCATATCTAGGCTAGGTACATTTAGGCAGATTAAGTAGGGCGCGCATTATAGGAGTATGCAAATGCTACTCTTTTATCTGAACTGTATATGTTCATCTTCTTAGCCCTATGGTAGAAATTTATCCACTGTTTACTATATTGGTATTTGCGATTTATTTTGTATGCTTCTGTCTCCTGATTGTCTCAGCAAATTTGTTTTACACAAGACTGACGCTGGACCAATAAATACTTATTGAAAAGTCCTAATCGCCATCCTGTGTATTTTCTGAGAATAAGCACGCATGAGTGACTGAGCAAAAAGTATTGCAATGTTTTCCATGATCCATGAGGAATCAGGGCTGTCATGTTCAGTGGTTGCCAGAAACTACCTACACCACTGTAAGATACAGGGGGGTGATAGTGGCACTGTAGAGCTAGCTGGTCTAACGGCTGACATATCCTGTAGGGGTGTCCGGAAGTGGTTTGGACACCAAGCCCTCAGTTTAGGTCATCCAAAACCCTCAGGTCATGGGGATTCCTAGGAACTACATGACAACAGGGACGTTATAGTTAGGAAATAGAATTTTAAAAAACCTTAGAATTTCAGTGAAAAAAACAAAGGTTACGGGGACGTTATAGTTAGGCTGACATTTCACTTGTACAAAACAAGAGAAATTCAGCAGTTATATTTAGCTGAGCTAAGTATAACTCACGCCCCCAATGCACTGCTTATGACCTCACATATTACATCACTCATGACATGGTCAGTGACATCACTGATGACATCTCAAATTACATCACTGATGATATAATTGTTGACATCATCCACAGAATCTCTCTCACACCCACTCACACCCCAAAATAACCTTTCATTCACCCACTCCAACTTCCACACTACCATTCTCAAAACCATTGACACAGCCATACCAGTACATACACACCCACTCACTGATTCATAGGTCTACACAGACATCCACTCAGTCACCCATGCAGCTACTGATACACTAACTCACTCACTAATACAGCCCCTGATATATCCACTCATACATCCATAAAGCCAATCGCACACTCTCAGTCACCCATAAAGCTCTCACACACCTACTCACTCACCCATAGAGTCAATCACACAGCCACTTATTCACCTATACAGTTATACACACACCAACTCACTTATTCATACAGATACTAACACATACTCACTCACCTATACAGTCACTGACATAAACCACACACACACCCATACAGCAACTCTCACAATGTCTCACTTATATACTCCAATGCTCACCAAAACTGCCTTTCACATATGCAGTTACTCACCCGTATACCACTGACAGCCATTCAGTCACTGACACAGCTATACGCTCACTCACTCACCCATACAGCCCCTCACAGATGCACTCACGAACCCATACAGCCACTTACTCACCCACTCACTCATTCTTGCAGGCAGTCACACACTCTCTCACAGACACTCATACACCCGTACAGGTACTCAGACAACCAATCAATAACCCATACAGCCACTCATGTGGCTACTCACCAACCCTTACAACCACTTACACACCAACTGACAGACTGATACATATATGCACACAAATTAGTCACTCACCCAAACTTGTATAAACACTCACTTATACAGTCAGTCATGCACCCACTAAATCATCCATGGTGTATATGTATTTAACACTCATAAACTTTTTAGAAACACTAACAGTCACCGGATGATATCATCAGTAATGTCATCAATGATGTCACCGACCATGTCATGAGTGATGTAATATGTGAGGTCATAAGCAGTGCATTGCCGGGGTGTGAGTTATAGTTAGCTCAGCTAACTATAACTGCCTAATTTCTCTGGTTTTGTACCAGTGAAATGTCAGCCTAACTATAACGTCCCTGTAATCTTTGTTTTTTTCACTGAATTTCTAAGGTTTTTTATTTGTATTTCCTAACAATAGCGCCCTACAACCTTTGGTTTTTTCAGTGAATATATTTATATTATTATGTGTATATATCTATATTCTAAAATATTACAAATATGTCATCACCACAATCAATCAATCAATCACAGAATTTGTAAAGCGCACTACTTACCCGCGAGGGTCTCAAGGCGCTGGGGGAATAAAAAGGGGGGGTGCTGCTACTGGTCAGAACAACCAGGTCTTGAGTAGCCTCCTGAAGGTCAGCAGGTCTTGGGTCTGTCGGGGAGGTCTGTGCGGAAGGGCGTCCCAAGGTCTCGGCGGCGAGGTGGGAGAAGGATCTGCTCGCCGGGTGGTGGTTCTTCGAATGCGAGGACGTGGCGAGTGGAGAGGCTTCGGCGGAGCGGAGTTGGCGGTTGGGGACGTAGAAGAGGAGCCGTCTGTTGAGGTAGGCTGGGCCAGTCTTGTGGAGTGCCTTGTGTGCGTGGATGAGGAGTTTGAAGGAGATTCTCCTGTCGACGGGGAGCCAGTGCAGGTTCCTCAGGTGGGGGTGATGTGGCTGTGGCGTGGCACATCGAGGATCAGGCGGTGGAGGCGTTTTGTATGCGTTGCAGTCGCTTGATGAGCTTGGCCGGGGCTCCCGCGTAGAGGGCGTTCCCATAGTCAAGTCTGCTGCTGACGAGGGCCTGGGTGACTGTTCTTCTCGTGTCTGTCGGGATCCACCTGTAGATCTTGCGGAAGCATGCGGAGGGTGTTGAAGCAGGAGGATGAGGACTGCGTTGACTTGCTTGGCCATGGAGAGCGTTGAGTCGAGGATGACTCCCAGGTTGCGTGGCGTGGTCGGTGGGTGCCGGGGCTGCTCCCAGCGTCGTTGGCCACCAGGAGTCGTCCCAGGCTGAGGGGTTGGAGCCGAGGATGAGGACCTCTGTCTTCTCCGTGTTCAGTTTAGTCGGCTGATCTTCATCCAATCGGCGACAGCCTTCATCCCTTCATGGAGGTTGGATTTGGCGGCGAGGGGGTCCTTGAAGAGGGAGAGGATCAGTTGAGTGTCGTCGGCGTAGGAGATTATGTTGAGGTCGTGCTGTCTGGCGATGCGTGCGAGCGGGGCCATGTAGATGTTGAACAGTGTTGGGCTGAGGGATGATCCCTGGGGTACGCCGAGATGATCTCGGAGGCTTCGGATCAGAATGGTGGGAGGTGGACTCTCTGGGTTCTGCCGGCGAGGAAGGAGGTAGCCCATTCCAGGGCCTTGTCTCGGATCCCTGCGTCATGGAGGCGTGCGCGAGAGTGCGGTGGCAGCCAGGTGTCGAAGGCGGCGGAGAGGTCCAGCAGGATGAGGGCTGCGGTCTCACCGTTGTCCAGCAGGATCCTGATGTCGTCGGTGGCGGCGATGAGGGCAGTCTCAGTGCTGTGGTTGCTGCGGAACCCCGATTGGGATGGGTCCAGGATGCTGTTTTCTTCGAGGTATCGGGTTAGCTGTTTGTTGACGATCTTCTCGATGACCTTGGCTGGGAACGGAAGCAGGGAGATGGGCCGGAAGTTCTTGAGGTCTCTCGGGTCCGCCTTGGGTTTTTTGAGTAGGGCGATGATCTCTGCGTGTTTCCAGCTCTCTGGGAAGGTCGCGGTCTCGAAGGAGAGATTGATGATGTTGCACAGGTGGGGTGCGATGGAGCTGCTGGCTTTGTTGAAGATGTGGTGCGGGAAAGGGTCTGACGGGGAGCCGGAGTGTATTGTGCTCATGGTCTTGATGGTGTCCTCGATGTTCACGCTGGCCCAGGCTGGCAGGGGGTCGTGGTCGATGGTGTGCGGCGGGTCTGGTGCATCGATCTTAGTTGGGGCTGTCTGGGTGTTGAAGCTGTCGTGGATGTCGGCGATCTTGCGGTGGAAGAAGGTGGCGAGGGAATCGCACAGGGGTTGCGACTGGCGGGATGCCGTTGGTGTTGGAGCTGGGGTTGGAGAGTTCCTTCCACGATGTTGAAAAGCTCCTTGCTGTTGTGTGCGTTGTTGTCGAGGCGGTCTTTGAAGGAGATTCTCTTGGTGGACTTGATGAGGTGGTGGTGGTTACGGATGGCGGCCTTCGTGGGCTGCGGGTCTGTCCGGTGTCTTTATCACTGTGCCATTTCTTCTCTAGTTTCCGGCAGGTACGCTTGAAGCTAGGAGTTCCGAGGTGAACCAGCTGGCTCTTTTGGTGGTGTCACCGTAGGTGAGTTTTTTCAGCGGGGCGAGGGTGTTGGCACAGTCGTCCATCCATCTTCTGAGGTTGCAGGCAGCGCGTCGGTGTTGGATGGGTCGGAGGGAGGGCTGAGAGCGAGGGTTGCCCGTAGTTGGTCTTCGGTGACTTTGCTCCAGCAGCGGCGTGGGATCTGTTGGGTGCGGTGGTGTGTGGTGGGTTTCTGGAAGGTGAATGGATGCAGCGGTGGTCGGTCCAGAGGAGTTCCGTGGTGTGGCTGAAGGAGATGTGGGAGCTTGAGGAGAAGATGGGGTCGACGCGGTGGCCGGCGGAATGGGTCGGTGTTGTGACGAGCTGGCTCAGGACCGAGGTTGGCGAGGTTGTCGATCAGGGTGGTGGAGTTGCTGTCGTTGTTGTTCTCCAGGTGAAAATTCAGGTCTCCGAGGAGGATGTAGTCGGTAGAGGTCAGGGCGTGCGTGCTGATGAAGTCGGCGATGGAGTCGCTGAACTGGGGTCGGGGCCCAGGGCGTCTGTAGACAAGGGTGCCTCTAAGGGTGGTGTTGGGGTCCGAGTGGATCTGGAAGTGCTTGTGTTCGGCGGTGCTGAGAGTGTTGTCGGTGCTGGTCGAGACCCTGATGGTGTTCTTGTGGATGATGGCGATTCCTCCTCCTACCAGCGCTGACGCGGTCTCTGCGGGTGATCTTATAGCCGTCTGGGATGGTTATGGCGATGTCGGGGGCGGAGGAGTCATTCATCCAGGTCTCTGTCAGGAAGGCGACGTCTGGTGATGATGTGTCGAGCAGGTCCCAGAGCTCGACGGCGTGTTTGCGTGCGGAGCGGGTGTTCAGTAGGATGCATCGGAGGTGGTTGCGGTCCTTTGGCGGGCGCCCAGTGGCTCTGAGGCTGGTGTAGCTGCACTTCCGGCAGGTGAAGGGACCATGGGTGCGTTTGGGGCGGCCTTGAAGCAGTTGTGCGTCCGTCCGTGGCTGAGAGCGTGGAGTGTGGTGGCATCGTATCGGCGTCGGTTCTCGAGGCTGGTGCGGGGGGCGCACGGCCCAGGGCTCTGGCGCTGGCCGGTCCAGGCACGGACGGGCGCAGACGGGCTTGCCTTAGGCGCGCTTGCAGCGCCAGCGGCGCGGCCGCGCAGCGGCCACCATATATGGGGAGGTGGAGGGAGGAGCAGCTGGGAGGCAGGGGCAGCGAATGGGCAGTCAGGGGGCGGGGCCGCAGGGACGCAGCGGCGGGAGGGAGAGAGGCAGCGAGGGGTACAGAAGGCAAGAAGGACACAGGGAAATGGGGGCAACGAGGGAACAGAGAGAAAAACGGGCACAAGCAATGGGGGGCAGCGAGGGAAAAGAAGAAAATGGACACAATGCAGTGGGGGCAGCGAGGGAAACAGAGAGAAAACGGGCACAAAGCAATGGGGGCAGCGAGGGAACAGAAGAAAAAATGGACACAATGCAGTGGGGCAAGGAGGGGAAACAGAGAGAAAACGGGCACAAAGCAATGGGGCAGCGAGGAAACAGAAGAAAAAATGGACACAATGCAGTGGGGGCAGCGAGGGAAACAGAGAGAAAACGGGCACAAAGCAATGGGGGCAGCGAGGGAACAGAAGAAAAATGGACACAATGCAGTGGGGGCAGCGAGGGAAACAGAAGAGAATGGACACAATACAGTGGGGGCAGCGAGGGAAACAGACGGAAAACAGGCACAAAGCAATGGGGGCAGCGAGGGAACAGAAGAAAAATGGACACAATACAGTGGGGGCAGCGAGGGAAACAGACGGAAAACGGGCACCGAGGCCACAAGCAGAGGGCGAGCTTACCAGGGCAGCAGCGGGCAGGACACCACAGGCGGAGCTGTGTGGCGGGGGAGCGACCCTACCTGGTAAGGGGTCAAGGGTCGCTTCTCCCCGCGCAGCGGCCGCCATATATGGGGAGGTGGGAGGGAGGAGCAGCTGGGAGGCAGGGGCAGCGAATGGGCAGTCAGGGAGGGCGGCCGCAGGGACGCAGCGGCGGGGAGGAAGAGAGGCAGCGAGGGGTACAGAAGGCAAGAAGGACACAGAAATGAAGCAAACGAGGAAGCAGGAGAGAAAACGGGGCATGCCATGGGGGCAGCGAGGGAAAAGAAGAAAAATGGACACAATGCAGTGGGGGCAGCGAGGGAAACAGAGAGAAAAACGGGCACAAAGCAATGGGGGCAGCGAGGGAACAGAAGAAAAAAATGGACATAATGCAGTGGGGGCAGCGAGGTGACAGAGAGAAACGGGCACAAAGCAATGGGGGCAGCGAGGGAACAGAAGAAAAATGGACACAATGCAGTGGGGACAGCGAGGGAAACAGAGAGAAAACGGGCACAAAGCAATGGGGGCAGCGAGGGAACAGAAGAAAAAATGGACACAATGCAGTGGGGGCAGCGAGGGAAACAGAGAGAAAACGGGCACAAAGCAATGGGGGCAGCGAGGGAACAGAAGAAAAATGGACACAATGCAGTGGGTGCAGCGAGGGAAACAGAAGAGAATGGACACAATACAGTGGGGGCAGCGAGGGAAACAGACGGAAAATGGGCACAAAGCAATGGGGGCAGCGAGGGAACAGAAGAAAAATGGACACAATACAGTGGGGGCAGAGAGGGAAACAGAAGAGAATGGACACAATACAGTGGGGGCAGCGAGGGAAACAGACGGAAAACGGGCACCGAGGCCACAAGCAGAGGGCGAGCTTACCAGCAGCAGCAGCGGGCAGGACACCACAGGCGGAGCTGTGTGGCGGGGGAGCGACCTACCTGGTAAGGTCAAGGGTCGCCACAGTGCGTGATCTCGACACCCTCCTCTTTTCAAACCTAACTGTTGTGCAATCAAGCCCTGAATGGGTCAAAGGGGGCATAAATATCCTGTTTTCGAATATGTAACACACTACGGCCTTACTATCACACTACGGAGAGAAGGAAGAGGTGGAAAAAGGGGGGGAGAGAGAAGGGGAGAATGAGAGAAAAGGAGGGGAGAAAATGAAGAAAAGTCCCACCTATGGTCCTCATGACCCCATGTCATTAGAAAGGAAACTCCCCTATAATATAGAATGCCTCACTGTCCTATATGGACCCATAGCTCCTCGTCATTATTGAGGCCCCGTGGGGTCTTTTTTTAATTCAATTATGTTTCTCGATTCTAAGCTGCTTAGATTCCTCACCCTATCTCCTCCTCTTTCATCCTTCTGTATCTCATCAATGCAAAAGAACTTCAGTAAATCCCGATTGATTGTGATGCTGTTCAAAATGGCGAGCGACAGGATAGCTTTGATCTTTTTTCATGATCGCTTGCATATGTTCAAGAATTCTCTTTTATATTGGATGGATAGTACTTCTAATATACCTTTTCAGACAAGGACATTCCAAGCAGTAAACTGCAAACTCTGAATTGCAGTTTAACAGTTTCATTATCTTCTTCCGTTTCTTCAAACCCTGTCCTTCAACTTCATACACACTGACTTTGTGGTTATATTTACAGGCTTTGCATCTTATTCATGGAAAGAATCCTGTGATCACATCTTACTCAGCAGGTGTAGTCTTGTAATGACTATGTAGAAGGTGGTCCCTGATAAATGGACTACATTTGTACATTATCAGTGGTTGTGATGAAATGAATCCCCCTTATGATATTGTCTGGACGGATAATGTGGCAATTTTTTCTAAAGATCTGAGACACTTTCTGCGATTTCTCATTAAAATTAGTAATCAGTCTAATGGTTCCTTCCTGTTTGTTTATGCCTGATTGTGTCTTGGGCTTAGTGGCTAAGAGTTGTAAACTGTTCACTGACTCAGTCTTCTTCACTGCCTCTTGTAAGATACCTCTGGTGTAGCCCCTTCTCTTGAATCTTTCTACTGCATTGGCTTGCGCTTTGCGATATTGTTCTTTATTCGTACAATTACATTTTAAGTGCAATAATTCCCCATAGGGTATGTTCTTGATCAATGCTCTGGGGTGCTGGCTCCCTGCGTGTAATATGGAATTGTCGGCAGTAGGCTTACGATATAATCTAGTCAGTAACTTGTTTCCTTCTTCATATACCTCTAAGTCCAAGTAAAAAACACTGGTGGTGCTAATGTTTGCAGAAAATACCAAATGCAAATCATTCTGATTGAGGGCAGCTATATATGTTTTGGCTGACTCTTGGGTTCTTTTCCAAACAATAAATAGATCATCAAGATAATGGGCCCAGAGTGCCACGTTGTTGACCCATTGTTCCTGCCCTTCCGCCCAGGCCATGTGCTTCTCCCACCAGCCTAAGAACAATTTCGCATAGCTGGGGGCGCAGAGCGCACCCACCGCTGTACCCCGTTTTTGATGAGATAGTTGTCCTGTAAGCAGGAAAATGTTGTTCTCTAAGCAGAAACAAAACAAACACAAAGTAGTAGGGGGTCTAAGGGAACGTTTAGAGACCAAGCATGGATATATTCCCCAAATAACAACTCTCAATGCAACAAAATATCCACGGGTCTAATGAGCCTGAACAGACCTTACACATAAGCAGAGACCTTTTAACCTGTAATCTTTAAAAGAGAAAATCCTTAAAAAAGGACGGATTCCCATCACTCACCGAAGTGACATGCTTCATCATCTGGGATCTCCTCCTAGTTGCAACCTAGTGCAATCAGGGACTACAACCCCCTCACTAAGAGGGGGGAGCGCACGGATGTTTTCAAAAGAATCTAGTTTTCCTAGAATTTCCTAAGATCCATCAGATGTGAGAATGTGAGTGATGGGCGAGTGCATAAGTGTGTAAAGTGAGATTAAAATTGGGTAGCAAGAGAGAAAAGTTTATTAGTTATCTCTTGATAACCAAATTAAAACAGTGCAAATGCAGTTTTGACATAATAACTGCATAGGTCTATAAACAAGGTCTACATGTTTCAGCCGTGGTGGATAATATGTAATCCAGGCCCTCTCAGGACCTCACTGATGATGTTGTTACTGCGTAGTGAATAAATAAAAGTAGACAAAACTAACAACCCAAGGTTGGAACAAATACAACCATATGACCTGATATATAGGTCCTCTGTGGATTTACAGAATGATGATGGCACCTGCAAGGAGAAAAATAATATTTTTAAAAAGGTGATATTTACAAAAAACGGGGAAAAAAGGTCAAAGGCTCATGTTTATATATAAATGCAAAGTGTGGTACAACCGTGACCAGCATTGCAAGTATCTGCATAGTATACAACTACATGACATGTACTCAACTGTGCTTACCCGTAAATCACGAGGAAACAGCCTCACCTCACCTGGCGTCGGCTCAGGGAATGAGGCCCGCTCTATAAATAAGAAGAAAGGGCGAAAATAGTAAACAGACATAGAGCCCGTCTTATAGTCTGTAATGCCGTTTTCCTTCATGTTAAAAATCAATACCCAGATTTTTTGCATCTCTGGACAGAACCATATGGCAACTTCAGTGTAAAGCAAACAGACGCTAACATCAAGTAAATGTGTCTATCTTAAACCACATGCCTATGTATGCACCATGCGGTCACAATGTCTCCAATAAAATGTAGTTAGCAGAAGCATATAAATTGCAAAAACTATTATGGATATATTCACGAAGTGGACATGATTACCAAATATGTCTGTATTTCGTTTGTAGGTCCCTGCTAGTTCCTCTCGCATGTGATGTTTGTAATGGCTGAAGGAACCTATATACTGTGAACTATCATAGTTAAAACAGTGCAAAAACTGACTTAGCAGGTTTAACATCACGAAATTTTTTACCAGCATAATAAACTCATTACACTCCATTTAAAGAAAACCAGTGAGATGGAAAGCAGGCAAAAGCTTCCAAGGACTCAGCAATACCATCCGCATTGTAAGATCGATTATCTGCATAGCTCTAAAACGGCTTCACAAAACTTCTCACCTGTCCGTCGGTACCCCGGGCTGCTTCTGAGCCGCATACAGAGGTAACCTACGGCAGGGGAACCCAGTGTATATGGTAAAAGCCTATGCAGGTGAGACTGATTACATGCGATACAGCGCCGTTTGATGATGTCACCCAGAGCAAACTACACAATAACCCGTTGAATCATGGGAAGTGTAGCTTGTGTGTATGTACATAGCGTGTTTCATTCTTATTCACAGGAAATGTAGTTTAGGCATAGCGTATTGCGCGTGTCATATTAAACCATCTAAAAGGAAATGAATCTAATCTCCTGAGACTAATAGTTTAATGCGCGCAGCGTATTTAATATTTTGTTCTCAATTGCGCTTTGCACATTTCAAGTCTGTTCACAAATACGGGCAATAGACGGGAATGAATTCCAACTCATGGGACTAATGATGCCTACTTACGGGTCTATAGTAAATTTATACACCCCTACCCGAAGTATGTCTATCTAATCTAAAATATATACATCACAGATATAGTATAAACGTTAGTTAATAAAAAAAATGTACTAACATTAAAATATGTGATGGCTCACTGATCAACATGTGAAATATTAAGACGTAAAGTACTTTCAAAAGAGTGGGTACTTGATATTCAATGTGCAGGGTGGGACTGAATAGAGGTTCGATTTTGCCTACAGTTTCAGAAATGATCACGGACAACCAGAACTGATGAGAGGTCCGCTAGATCTACTCCATTGAATTCTCATAGATACTCATTCACAGATTGAAACCATAAGAGCTAATAAGTAGTGCTATAGTGAAGTCCAAGGGATCTCATCATTGAGCCCCATTTTATCACTCTGAAGTTTAAACACCCACCTCTGTTCTTTAGTAAACAGAAATTTAGACACATCCGTAATGTGACTCGGGATGAATGGTTGGTCTAGAACAGTCCATGTGAACTCATCTGCAGGGTGTTTAAGGTCAAGGAAATGTTTTGTAAGTCTCGTAGCCTGTTTTCTACACCTAATCATGCTTTTATGCTCCAAGATTCTCAATTTAAACTTACGAGTAGTCATGCCCACATAATGATATTTACAGGGGCAAGTGATCAGGTAGATTAGTTTGTCACTATTGCAGTTAGTATGTTTAGTCTGCACCCACGGTCTGTCGGTACCAATGTCTACTGTTTTTGAATGTTCGGTCTGCGGACATGCCGCACACGACCCGCAAGGAAAATGTCCTTGCCCCTGATTGCACTAGTTTGCAACTAGGAGGAGATCCCAGATGATGAAGCATGTCACTTCGGTGAGTGATGGGAATCCGTCCTTTTTTAAGGATTTTCTCTTTTAAAGATTACAGGTTAAAGGTCTCTGCTTATGTGTAAGGTCTGTTCAGGCTCATTAGACCTGTGGATATTTTGTTGCATTGAGAGTTCTCAAGCAGAACCTAGCCATCTCCAATAGCATAATGTTGTGCTCCTGATATTTCAGTGCCCTCTTGCTGAGAAACCACTTAATAGCATTGAGGCCCTTCTCATGCTCGATACATGTATATAGACTAATAATATCAAGGGTTATAAGTAGCATCTCATCTTCCCAATCAATTCCGTCAATGAGTCTCAAGAAATCTTGTGTGTCTTTAACAGAAGAGCTGGTCAGTTGGTGTATTAGCAGCTGCATGGGTTGGTGAGTAGCTACATGAGTCTCTATATGGGTTATTGATTGGTTGTCTGAGTATCTGCATGGGTGCCTGAGTGTCTGTGTGTGTGTGACTCTGTGCATAGATGTGTGAGTGGGTGATTCATTGGGTGTATGGGTTCATGAGTTCATCTGTGAAGGGCTATATGGGTGGGTGTGTGTGTGTGTGTATGGGTGTGTTGGTGAGTGAATGGATGTCTCAGTGGTACATGTGTGAGTAACTACATATGTGAAAGGCAGTATATGTGAGTGTTGGAGTATATAAATGACTATATGTGAGAGTGAGTGATCGTGAGAGTGGCTGTATGGATGAGTGTGTGCTTGTATCAGTGATTGTATAAGAGAGTAAGTATGTGTTAGTATTGGTATGAATGCGTGAGGTGGTGTGTGTATAACTGTATAGCTGAGTAAATGGAAGTGTAGTTGATTCTCTGCATGACTGACTAGGTGTGTGAGTAACTCTATGGATGACTGGCGGTGTGGGAGTGTCTGTATAGGTGTATGAGTGCAAATGATAGTGCTGTATTGATGAGTGACTGCATGTATGAGTGACTGTATGGGTGAATGTGTGTGTAGACTGAGGAATCAGTGAGTGGGTATGTAGTAGCTGGTATTGGTGTGTCTATGGTTTCGAAAATGGTAGTCTGTATTTTAGAGTGGGTGTATCAAAGGTTATATTAGGGTGTGAGGAGGTGCATCAGATTATCACGTGGATGATGTCATCAGTGGTGAAATGACTGATTTCTGCACCTCACTTGCCTCTTTCTGTACTTCTCTTGCTTCTTTCTACACCTCTGTTACTTCTTTCAGCAATTCTCTTGCCTCTTTCGCACTTCTCTTGCTTGATTCTGTACCTCTCTTGCATCTTTCTGCACCTCTGTTACTTCTTTCTGCACCTCACTTGCTTCTTTCTGCACCCCTTTTGCCTCTTTCTGCACCCCTTTTTCCTCTTTCTGTTCCTCTCTTGCTTCTTTCTGCACCCTTCTTACCTTTTTTGCATCCCTCTTGCCTCTTTCTGCAGTTCTCTTGTCATTTTATGCACCTCTCTTGCTTCTTTCTGCACCTCTTTTGCTTCTTTCTGCACCCCGCTTGCCTCTTTCTCCACCACTCTTCCCCCTTTCTGCATCTCTGTTGCTTTCGTCTGCACTTATCTTGCCTCTTTCAGTACCTCTCTTGCTTCTTTCTGCACACCTTGTGCCTCTTTCTGCACCCCTCTTGCCTCTTTCTGCAACTCTGTTCCTTCTTTCTGCACTTCTTTTGTTACTTTCTGCACCTCTCTTGCTTCTTTCTGCACCCCTCTTGCCTCTTTCTCCATCCCTTTTCCTTCTTTCTGGACCTCTGTTGCTTCTTTCTGCAGCTCTCTTGTCTCTTTCTCCACCCCTCTTCCTTCTTTCTGCACCTCTGTTGCTTCTTTCTGCACCCCTCTTGCCTCTTTCTCTTCCACTCTTCTCCCTTTCTGCATGTCTGTTGCTTCTTTCTGGACTTCTCTTGCCTCTTTCTCCATCCCTCTTCCCTATTTCTGTACCTCTGTTGCTTCTTTCTGCACTTATCTTGCCTCTTTCTGTACCTCTCTTGCTTCTTTCTGTGCCCCTCTTCTCTTTCTGCACTCCTCTTGCCTCTTTCTGCACCTCTGTTCCTTCTTTCTGCACTTCTTTTGTTACTTTCTGTTCCTCTCTCGTCTTTCTGCACCCCTCTTGCCTCTTTCTCTATCCCTCTTCCCTCTTTCTCGACCTCTGTTGCTTCTTTCTGCACCTCTCTTGTCTCTTTCTCCACCCCTCTTCCCTCTTTCTTCACCTCTGTTGCTTCTTTCTGCACCTCTCTTGCTTGTTTTGGCACCCCTGTGCCTCTTTCTGCACCCCTCTTCCCTCTTTTTGCACCTCTGTTCCTTTTTTCTGCACTTCTGTTGTTTCTTTCTGCACCCTTCTTCCCTTTTTTGCACCCCTCTTGCCTCTTTCTACATTTTTCTTGTCATTTTCTGCATCTCACTTGCCTCTTTCTGTACTTCTCTTGCTTCTTTCTACACCTCTGTTGCTTCTTTCAGCAATTCTCTTGCCTCTGTCTGCACTTCTCTTGCTTGTTTCTGCACCTCTCTTGCGTCTTTGTGCACCTCTGTTGCCTCTTTCTGCACCTCACTTGCTTCTTTCTGTACCCCTCTTGCCTCTTTATGCACCCCTCTTTCCTCTTTCTGCATGTCTCTTGCTTCTTTCTGCACCCTTCTTCCCTTTTCTGCACCTCTCTTGCCTCTTTCTGCACCTTATGTGCCTCTTTCTGCACTTCTATTGCCTCTTTCTGCACCTCTGTTCCTTCTTTCTGCACTGCTTTTGTTACTTTCTGCACTTGTCTTGCTTCTTTCTGCACCCCTCTTGCCTCTTTCTCCATCCCTCTTCCCTCTTTCTGCACCTCTGTTGCTTCTTTCTGCACCTCTCTTGTTTCTTTCTCCACCCCCTTTTCCCTCTTTCTACACCTCTGTTGCTTCTTTCTGCCCCTCTCTTGCTTCTTTCTGCACCCCTTGTGCCTCTTTCTGCACCCCTCTTCCCTCTTTTTGCACCCCTCTTGCCTCTTTCTGCACCTCTGTTGCATCTTTATGTACTACTCTTGCTTCTCTCTGTACCTCTCTTGCTTCTTTCTGCACCACTCGTGCTTTTTTTCTGCACCCCTCTTCCCTCTTTCTACACCCCTCTTGCTACTTTCTCTGACCCTGTGCCCCCTTTTTGCATCTCTGTTGCTTCTTTCTGCACTTCTCTTGCCTCTTTTTCCAACCCTCATCACTCTTTCTGCACCTCTGTTGCTTCTTTCTGCACTTCTCTTGCTTCTTTCTGCACCTCTGTCCCTTCTTTCTGCAACCCTTGTGCCTCTTTCTGTACCCCTATTCTCTCTTTCTGCTCCCCTCTTGCCTCTTTCTGCACCTCTGTTCCTTCTTTCTGCACTTCGTTTGTTTCTTTCTGCAACTCTCTTGCTTCTTTCTGTATCCCTCTTGCCTCTTTCTCCACCCCTCTTCCCCCTTTCTGCATCTCTGTTACTTATTTCTGTACTTCTCTTGCCCCTTTCTGCACCCCTCTTCCCTCTTTCTGCACCTCTGTTCCTTCTTTCTGCACTGCTCTTGCTTCTTTCTGCACCCCTCATGCCTCTTTCTGCACCCCTTTTCCCTCTTTCTGCACCTTTCTTGCCTCTCTCTGCA
This sequence comes from Calotriton arnoldi, assembly GCA_963921515.1. Classification (NCBI taxonomy): domain Eukaryota; kingdom Metazoa; phylum Chordata; class Amphibia; order Caudata; family Salamandridae; genus Calotriton; species Calotriton arnoldi. The sequence continues at coordinate 38,087 of CAWUFW010024195.1, forward strand.
CCTCTGTTCCTTATTTCTGCACTTCTTTTGTTTCTTTCTATATCTCTCTTGCTTCTTTCTATACCCCCCTTGCCTCTTTCTCCACCCCTCTTCCCTCTTTATGCACCCCTGTTGCCTCTTTATGCACCTATGTTGCCTCTTTCTGCACCTCTGTTCCTTCTTTCTACACTTCTTTTGTTTCTTTCTGCACCCCTCGTGCCTCTTTCTGTACCCCTCTTCCCTCATTTTGCCCCTCTGTTCCTTCTTTCTGCACTTCTTTTGTTTCTTTCTGTACCCTTCTTCCATTTTTGCATCCCTCTTGCCTCTTTCTGTATTTTTCTTGTCATTTTCTGCACTTCTCTTGCTTCTTTCTACACCTCTGTTGCTTCTTTCAGCAATTCTCTTGCCTCTTTCTGCACTTCTCTTGCTTGTTTATGCACCTCTCTTGCATCTTTCTGCGCCTCTGTTGCCTCTTTCTGAACATCTCTTGCTTCTTTCTGCACCCCTCTTCCCTCTTTCTGCACCCCTCCTGCCTCTTTCTGCACCTCTGTTCCTTCTTTCTTTACTTCTTTTGTTTCTTTCTGCACCTCTCTTGTTTCTTTCTGTACCTCTCTTGCCTATTTCTCCACCCCTCTTCCCCCTTTCTGCATCTCTGTTGCTTCTTTCTGCACTTATCGTGCCTCTTTCTGTACCTCTCTTGCTGCTTTCTGCACCCCTCTTGCCACTTTCTCCATCCCTCTTCCCTCTTTCTGGACCTCTGTTGCTTCTTTATGCACCTCTCTTGTTTCTTTCTCCACCCCTCTTCCCACTTTCTGCACCTCTGTTGCTTCTTTCTGCACCTCTCTTGCTTCTTTCTGCACCCCTCTTGCCTCTTTCTGCACCCCTCTTCCCTCTTTTTGCACCCCTCTTGCCTCTTTCTGCACCTCTGTTGCATCTTTCTGCACTACTCTTGCTTCTTTCTGCACTCCTTGTGCCTCTTTCACACCCCTCTTCCCTCTTTCTTTTTTTTTTTTTTCTTCTGCACTCCTCTTGCCTCTTTCTGCACCTCTGCACACACAGGGTTACTTTTAAACTGACCTCAGGCTCAGGAGTGCACACATGCAAGTGCAGAAAAGGGCTGCTGGCCTCTAAACTGCCAAGCCCTATTATATGCTAGGGACGTAGAGGTAGTTTTAATCCCCCTGCCCAATTCTGTACTAGGGCCTTACAGGGGAGGTCATGGCAATCACAGGGGTACCCCAACCCATAGTGTACCCTCGTGTATGTAGGTGTTTTGACTGTATTCTAAGTGTCTTTCAGCATAGCACTGGCTCCGGGCCTGGTTAGGCAGAGCCCAGGTTCAGTCAGAGTCAGTTTCCACCAGTACCAGTCAGCAAAAGTTGGGGGTGCCCAGGGCACTAGGATGACTTTGCAACAAGACCTCTTTCTGCACCTCTGTTGGTTCTTTCTGCAGAGCTCTTGCTTCTTTCTGTACCTTTCTTCTTCTTTCTGGACTTCTTTTGCCTCTTTCTGCATTTCTCTTGCTTCTTTCTGCGCCTTTCTTCCTCTTTCTGCACATGTCCTACCTCTGTAGGCATCGTTAGAAATTAGCATTTAAAAAACCTTAGAAATTCACTGAAAAAAACATAGGTTTCAGGGACGTTATAGTCATAAATTATCATTTAGAAAACCTTAGAAATTCACAGAAAAAACCACAGGTTTCATGGAAGTTATAGTTAGTTGGACATTTCACTCGTACAAAACCAGAGAAATTCAGCGGCTATAGTTAGCTGAGCTAACGATAACTCGCGCCCCCCCAATGCACTGCTGATGACATCCCATATTACAACACTCATGAAATGGTCAGTGACATCACTGATGACATCACGGATGACATCTCAAATGACGTCACTGATGATATCACTGATGACATCATCCACTTAATATCTGATGCACCTCCTCACACCCTAATATAACCTTTCATACACCCACTCTAAAAACAGACTACCATTCTCAAAACCTTAGACACACCAATACCAGTTAGTACATGCCCACTCACTGATTCATAGGTGTACACACATTCACTCACTCACCCATACAGGTCTATGGACAGAGTCAACAGACCAGTTTACTTGGAGAAAACATATGTCGAAGGACTCAACATATGCGCCCCACTCAGGGTAATTTAGATTAGAGCAGACCCCAGCTATATTTTAGTTTTTGGAGTGTCAGTTGCACCCTGGAGTGAGGCAATCATGTCATGATTCCTCCCTGGAATTGGCTTGGGATTGGTTCCTCCCTAATACACCAAATTTGGCAGAGAGATTACTTTTGGTTCAGAAAGAGCCCTTTTTCTGATTTGGTGTAAATCCATTTAGTAGTTCCGGGGTTATTAATGGAGAAACACATTTGTATATCTAGAGACACAGACACTCCGTGGATCCCGCTTGGTGGATCCGTGAAGTCATGTGCCACCAGCAACACCATGTTTGGCTGACCACAACCTGACCAGGATGGTTGTGGCCTCCATTTTAAGTATCAGGGACCAGTCCCGGGATCTTTAAATCTTCTGCAAAAAAATTAAAGGGGTCAGGGTATATGTAACCTGACCCCATGGGTGTATTAGAGGAGTGTGAGAAGGACCTATGTTGGGTACAAAAATTAGTTATAATCCACGATGGCTCCACAAATCTTGACGCGCTTTGAAAAAATAACACTTTCAGAGCCACTCAGACACCCACACAGGTACTCTAATGACCATTTACAGACCCGCCCAGGCAGTCACACACCCACTCACAGACCAGCGCAGGCATACAAGCCCACTCACAGAGCCATGCAGGCACTCACACATCTACTCACAGTCCCACTCACACACTCACAGACCCACACATTCACTCTGACACCCAATCAGAGTTCCACACACAGCCACTCACATACTCACACAGGCACTTACAAACCCACTGACAAACCCACAAAGCCACTCACACACCCACTCACAGACCCATACAGACACACATAGACCTACTCACATACCCATACAGACACTCACAGACCCACTAACAGAACCAATAACAGAGACCCATACAGCCACTCAGAGTCAGAAAATACTTTATTCGACTCTTGAAAGAGCCATAAATCATTGCACATACATAATTTCATTTAAAAATGAGAAAAACCAACAGGTCCACATACACAATAATTACACATTATAATCAGTAGTTAATATTTGCTGCAAATCTTAAAAGTAGTAAAATAGTTTAAAAGACAGTATATAATTTCAGTTGTTTCTAAGGAGAGTAAATATTCGAATGCCAATTTATGGTTTCTAATCCCAACAGTACGTAAAAGTGGACGAATAAACCGTTTCCTCTGGGGGGTATAAAAACTGCAAAATAAAATAAAGTGCATAGTGCTTTGGTATGCTGGAAGTGAAGCAAACCATAAGCCTTGGGTGGGGAAAGCAAGTAGGTAATGGATTGTTTTTAACCGCAACCTAGTCAGCAGAAATTTCCGCCTTTCATTTAAATCAATTTGTAAATTAAGTGCTGGTTCTCTTTGTAGCTGGGAAAGAGGCTCTGGATAATTAGTCATATTACAAGTAATAGCTGTCCAAAGTGATTAAATAGAGGCGGACGAAACATTCTTTAGGGTGTCAGGGTTTGAATAATATTCTGTTACACCCATTTTAATAAAATTCATTTTGACATATCTTAACCATGGTAAATCTAGGCTCTTATCCAGCTCCATACAATCAGTCAGTATTGTCCTGCAAATGGTGGCCTCAGGGGTTTTCCAAATTTTTAACCAAAGCAGCAGCGGTTGTAATGCAATGTTATCTTTCAGGTAACTCATTCCTACTTCATCATGGCAGAAAGCAACAGGGGAGCTATGGGGCACTGATAGAAGTCTCCTTACAAACTTGTTTTCCGTTATTTGTAGTGATTTACAATTTACATGTCCCCAGACCCCAGCCCCAAAGGTTACCACCGAGAGACTTTTACTCTAATAGATGCATAAAATCTCCTTGGCCGGTTTGTGACCCAGTCTTTTAGCAAATTTAACAATGGCATCATTTGAATTCTGGAATTGCATCGTTCTAATGCTTAAAGCATGTTTCCGATTAAAATCAGCATCGAATGGTACCCCCAGATAAGTAAAATACAGAACTTTTTAAATTTCTTCCACCCCAATAACAATTTCCTTGTTTTAGAACTTTTTGGTCCACATTTCATTATAAAAGATTTCGTACGATTAACTTTTAACCCCAGATCATTCATAAAAGCATTAAAAGAGTCGAGCAGTATTTGTAGGCCATTTGCTGTCCTGGCTATCAGGACAGCATCGTCAGCGTATAGCAATATGGGGATTTGACACAAGTTTAATCTCAGGATGTCCTTCCCCACCTCACAAAGTCTGTCTCCCAGTCCATTTATATATAATAAAAAGAGGAAAGGGGCCAGAACACACCCCTGCCTTACCCCTATATCAGGGGGAAATTCTTCTGTTAAGTCTCCTCCGCTACTGTAGCGTACTGAGGCTGAGGTGCGTTCATGGAGCCTGCTTAACAAAGTGATAATTGCTCCATCGATCCCCATTTGTGACATTATGGACCATAATGTGCAACGGTTTACTGTGTCAAATGCACAGGTTAGGTCCATAAAAGCTAAATTAATACTGCCCCTTTGGGCTTTAGTATACTTTTGGACAGTTAATGATTTAATGTTTGTTCTATAGTACCCAGTCTGGGCCGAAATCCGAACAGGTATATTGAGAGTGCTTGGTGTTCAAGTGCCCATAGTTCCAATTTAGCCAAGATTACTCTGCCCAAGCTTTTAACTGAGCTATTTATCAGGGAAATTGGATGGTAACAATGAGGCTGGGATTCATCCCCTTTTTAAAGATTGGAACTATGATAGCTTCTTGCCAGATCTTAACTAATGGGCCCACTATTCCTGCCTTAAGGACGTTTGTTATCAACGGGGCCCAAAAATCTGGTAGATACTTATATAAACCGACCAGGATTCTGTCCGGGCCCGGGGCTTTCTCTGGGCGGCTATTCTCTGTGGCCAACATGATATCACCCACCTCTATTGAGTCACTTAGAGCCTTATTAGATCTCCTGTCATAGGCAATTTTTGGTGCAGGTTGACCCTTTGATAATCCTTGCTTCGGTGAGAAAATGTTCAAGAAGTGATTAACCCAAGCTTCAGCTGGCACTACAGTATCTAAATTAGTCACTCACATGCCTACCCACAGTCCCACACAGGCAGTCCCACGCCCACTCAGAGACCCAAACAACTACTCACACACCCACTCACAGACCTAAGCAGGTACTGACAGACCCATTCACAGACCAAAACAGGCCCTCACAGACCCAGACACAGACCTATGCAGGTACTTACATATCCACTCACATACACATGTAGGCACTCACACAGCTGCTCACACACTCACTCACAGATCCATACATGCACTCTGATACCCACTGACAGAGCCACACAGGCACTCATAGACCCACTGACATAGCCACACAAGCACTCACAAACCCACTCAGAAATCTATGCGGGCACTGACAGACCAACTCACACACCCTCACAGGTATTCACAGACCCACCCTTAGACCTATGCAGGTGCATACACACCCAGTTACAGACCCATGCATCCACTTATGCATTGTGTCACAGACCCACAGAGGCACACTCCTAGGGATTAAGGCGTGTCACCATTTCCTGCAGAATAGATCTTTATCTTACCTTTTCCACACTGAGATGCTCATAGACATGATATGCCTGGAACAGGTCCCTACTGTGGGTACGGTATATAGGTGACATCTTTTGTATCTGGATGGGCGACAGCAGTGAAGCTGATCACCCTGTCAATGTTTTAAATGATAATACATTGAATTTGAAATTCAGTAGTCAAATGGACAGAAACACAATTGAATTCTTAGACCTTCGACTGAGTGTCACTGGCAAGAGGCTCGACAGCTATTTGTATCGGAAAGAGACAGCAGGCAACAGCCTGCTTCACGCTCCTAGCTGTCACCCTGAGAGCCTTATTCATAGTATCCCTCTTGGAGAATTACTTAGAGCTAAACACAACTGCAGCTCAAAAGATTGATATGAGAAAGAAATGAGTGTAATGAAAGAAAGGTTCCTAAAAAGAGGGTACACACACTCTATGATTGACAAGGCCTGTGTAGAAACGGAGACGCGAGAGAGGAATGAACTGTTGATACCCAAAAAGGCATTTCCTGAGGATTCAGGGAATAAAATCAGATTTATTACGTCATTTCATGGTCAGTCTAAACAAGTAAGAAAGGGTTTGAATAAGTTCTGGCATGTGCTCAAAACCGATAGAGATCTTACAAAACACATTGAGGATTATCCACAGATTAGTTTTAGAAAAGCAAGATCACTTAAAGATATCATTTGTCGAACACTTGCAACACCAGACCTTAGAAAAACATGTGTTGAACATATCAGGCATGTAAAATCGATAAGATTATGATTAATCTGAATATTCTTTATCCAATGACCCATTGATGTAAATTTTACTGAATCAAAGTAAGATGGCCACCATGAGTAGGTGTCACATTGTAAGCTTGTTAGACCTTCTTCTATGTTGTCTATTTCTATGTCGGTTTCACTATTTCAAATGCACAAAGTTACAAGCACACAACCCTTGAGCAAGGCGTCTGTTACGCTGAAACACGTAGAATAAAACTTTTCCATGGTGTATGCTGTCTAAATAGCATGTCATGAATTTGAAATAAATCCACAGTTAATTTGCAACTCGCCACAAGTGCATGTCATTTTCTTCGACTCAGCTGAGTCAAGAAGTTGAGACTTTGATATGGTTCAAGGAAGTCTCCCCTGGACGTGCACACCAATGTTGAAAGGACTTAATGTATATCGAGGCCCCAGGAGATAAGAAGAGAGAGAAAGAATGAGATCTATATATATCTATAGCTATATCTATAGATAGATAGAATAGATAGATAGATAGATAGATAGATAGATGAATAGATAGACAGATAGATAGATGTGTGTGTGTGTTTGCAGACAGAGCATATGTTTAATGCCATACCATTTTTTTCATTTTTATTTGTTCAAAATTAAAGCAGTAGGGCACTACCACATTGAAGAGGCCTTGTGACTATAAATAGAGTTGTTTTTTGTGTAAGATAATTAACATGCAATCTGTGAGGCAGTGATTTTTTTCATATATATTTCTGATTATGATATCAGTCTGTAGTCCATGGTTATTATTATTTTTAATTAATAAAACATTTTTGCCAGCCACCCCCTGGCTTCCATATGGGTGCCATGGTTCCTAGAGAGACAGCAGGTATTTATTATCTATGTTCATTTTCATTGATTTTTATCTAGCTTTTGCAGGTCTTAAAAAACAATTCATTTTCTCATGGTTATATTAATGTTATGATGACTTGCACTGCATTGACTAAAATTGTATGACTGTCTTCCTTATTATTGTATTATTGCATGCAGGTGGATGAGACTTATACTGAACTAGAGAGACGTCTGCAGAATAGAGACTTCTCTGCAAAGTGAAGACCAAAAAAAGGAAGAAGATGGCACCTAAGAAACACAGCGCTGTGCAATCCATCCACTTCACTGCAGTCATGTGGACCAGTTGTCAAGCTATTTAATAAAAGACTATCACTGCACACTATTTCTCCTTCAATTGTGTTAAGCAAAGGATAACAACTGGCATCACCATTGCTGATGATTTTCAATTGAATTTCCTCTATGGAAAAAACACAGCTGTCAACATTCCGGAAGAATTACATTCTAAAGACCAAACATGGTTTCAACACAGAGGTCTCAGCATTGGATTCGCTGACAATGGCAATATTTCTGTCAAAGCCGTGGTATATGCAGGATCCTTCAGACTGCTATGTTTCACTTTTTGAATCTACCTAATTGTGCAGGACTTCCTCAAAAAAGAAGAAGTAGTCCTCAACAGACTGAATATGTGTCACAGAATTTGCACACATTTCAGCCATTCCTTTAAAGCCCGGAAGCAGTCTGGGATCAATGAGAGTGCTTGTAAAGTCCCCATAAAACCCCTCAAGCTGGAGTTCCCAACCCCTCCGAATGCCTTCTGGGAGTGTGCGGTTCCATGACATATTATGTGATACAAAGGAGAGGGTATTCAACTGCAAAAACCATGATGATGACATTTGAGTAATGGATGCTTACAGAGTGTCTTTTGAGATTTTGATGCTGTTATATTCCATATAGGTACCATAATATAGGCCCCGGCAACTTTATTACCCTTCACCTATATTCTTCCCTACATTACACTTGTCACAGTTTACAGGGACTGACCTTTTACCTAGATACGACACTGCATTCAGAACGCGGGTTTTCCCTAGTTCGAAATCTCATACATTATGCATGAGGATTCTTGGAAGCACAGCAGGACTACCATCTCCTGTATAATATCTATGTATAAAGTTCATGCCCAACGTCATCCTTAGGCCGACACAGTAATACAGCGAGATAGGACCCCTGGGGAGACCTATGGGTATATATACATCACATCTTGCTAAGATAGACAGAGGAGACCGAGACTTCCCAGCCGACACACTGACCAGAGACGCTGAGATACCTGCATGCAGACACTCCAGCTCACAGTGGTCTAACATCCCTTGCGGGGTGTCCAACTCGAGACCAGGACGGGGTCCCACAGTCTCTCACTTCAGGTAATGGGGTTGACTAAATCCTAGAGGGATTCTTGGCTTAACACCCACACACACGCTAGGTACACTTAGGTACATCTAGTTAGGAAGGCATTGTAGGAGTATGCATCTTTTATCATGTGTTTTATATACTTATATGTATTCATGACTATTGTAAGATGGTAGAACTATACCATCCATTTACCTTTATAGTACTGCTAATCATTTATATCTTATACTGTCTAATGGTTGTTGCAGTTCATCTATTCTACACCAGAATAACAACTGTTCAATAAACGTTTATTGAAAACGCCCAGCCTATTTATTCTGTGTATCTCTCTGAGACAGACTAAGTAAGCAGGAGTGACTGAGCGAAAGGTAGTATATTGTTTCCACAGTCCTGAGGGATAAGGGTTGTCATGTTCAATGGTTGCCAGGAACTATTCTCTCCTTGATAAGAGGAGATTCTAGTGGCACTGTGAGCTAGTTGGTACAAAAGGCCAACATACCCGGTGGGGGTGTTCAAAGTCAGTCTGACACCAATCCTACAGTGTATGCTTTCCGAACACGTAGATCCTGTATACTTTTTATAGGAGCTACATGACAATCCGAAAAATAAGCAATGAGTATTGTACTTGAGCCACATCATCCAGTTGTTGCACTTTCTGCAGTTTCATTTGTATAAGCTGGAAGAATAATATACCAATGTCAATGAAGAAATATATGGTTTTGTTAACAGCTCCATACTTCATCTGGATACAAATCATATTCTGCAGCAAGAGATATTATCACCCGCAGAGTAAATCTGTTTTTTTTTAACTGTATTTATTGGTATTCCAAGATATTATACAACTTTAAAGAGCAGGTACAACTTGGGGGGGAACAAAAGTCAGAACAAACAAAAATATCATGAGGGGGAGTGAAGAGGAAAAAGGTAGAATCGTCCTCCTCTCAGTATCGCAATTCAACAAAGAGATTCTACTAAAAAAACATATAAACGCACGTAAGTGTGTGCTTAATCTTACTTGCGGTGTTTTTAAAAAATGGTGGTGATTAGAAAAAGGAATACCTTCTCATGTTTGTAGGAAGGACAGTGTTCAAAAAGTTGCAAAATACCTCACACACTGAAACCTGATTCAGTGTCATGATTCATCATTAGGTCTTCCCGCCCTCTACGGGACGGGGCGTGCTACTACCTACGTGGACGCGGGAGCACTTACTTTAGTGATTAGTGTATATGTGCAGTACGTGGGATCGTGAAATAGAAATATATGTGATGGTTTAAAAATTCCCTGGCTAGTGGAAAAGAATACACTTTATTAGCTTCCTAGCTGAGAATGGTAAAAAAAAGGGGGGGAAAAAAGTAGATGGTGTACTATAATGGGTCACTTTCTACAAGGTCGACATGTTTCAGAAGCCATCCCCTAGGCTTTCTTCTTCAGGACCGAAACGATCCCTATAACGCCTCACTGGGCTGTATAAATGTACATAGGCCTACTGATCCTCACTGAACAAGCATCCTAGGACCGGTTTCAGGGCATCACCCTTCTTCAGCCAGGCTAGCTTGAATCCAGTGGTGTAGTGAGCACGGGACCCACGTCTGGGCATACCCTTCCCACTTAGGGCGACAAATGCAAAAGAAACAATTGATGGACGGAATGCTAGACAATGCAAACATTCACCCCCAGTCACAAGGATCTGGGTTAAATCCATCATTCTTTTGCTCACCACACCACTCCCAGTTTGGACCCAGCCATATGCAAATCAGTCTTGACCCTGTTCCTTGTGGGAACAGTCCAGCCCGAACTGCCAAGCCAGGTCCTCCCTGGACCGGAAACAAGCATCCTAGGACCGGTTTCAGGGCATCACCCTTCTTCAGCCAGGCTAGCTTGAATCCAGTGGTGTAGTGAGCACGGGACCCACGTCTGGGCATACCCTTCCCACTTAGGGCGACAAATGCAAAAGAAACAATTGATGGACGGAATGCTGGACAATGCAAACATTCACCCCCAGTCACAAGGATCTGGGTTAAATCCATCATTCTTTTGCTCACCACACCACCCCAGTTTGGACCCAGCCATATGCAAATCAGTCTTGACCCTGTTCCTTGTGGGAACAGTCCAGTCCGAACTGCCAAGCCAGGTCCTCCCTGGACCGGAAACAAGCATCCTAGGACCGGTTTCAGGGCATCACCCTTCTTCAGCCAGGCTAGCTTGAATCCAGTGGTGTAGTGAGCACGGGACCCACGTCTGGGCATACCCTTCCCACTTAGGGCAACAAATGCAAAGAAAACAATTGATGGACGGAATGCTGGACAATGCAAACATTCACCCCCAGTCACAAGGATCTGGGTTAAATCCATCATTCTTTTGCTCACCACACCACCCCAGTTTGGACCCAGCCATATGCAAATCAGTCTTGACCCTGTTCCTTGTGGGAACAGTCCAGCCCGAACTGCCAAGCCAGGTCCTCCCTGGACCGGAAAAAGCATCCTAGGACCGGTCTCAGGGCATCACCCTTCTTCAGCCAGGCTAGCTTGAATCCAGTGGTGTAGTGAGCACGGGACCCACGTCTGGGCATACCCTTCCCACTTAGGGCGACAAATGCAAAAGAAACAATTGATGGACGGAATGCTGGACAATGCAAACATTCACCCCCAGTCACAAGGATCTGGGTTAAATCCATCATTCTTTGCTCACCACACCACCCCAGTTTGGACCCAGCCATATGCAAATCAGTCTTGACCCTGTTCCTGTGGGAACAGTCCAGCCCGAACTGTCAAGCCAGGTCCTCCCTGGACCGGAAACAAGCATCCTAGGACCGGTTTCAGGGCATCACCCTTCTTCAGCCAGGCTAGCTTGAATCCAGTGGTGTAGTGAGCACGGGACCCACGTCTGGGCATACCCTTCCCACTTAGGCGACAAATGCAAAAGAAACAATTGATGGACGGAATGCTGGACAATGCAAACATTCACCCCCAGTCACAAGGATCTGGGTTAAATCCATCATTCTTTTGCTCCCCACACCACCCCAGTTTGGACCCAGCCATATGCAAATCAGTCTTGACCCTGTTCCTTGTGGGAACAGTCCAGCCCGAACTGCCAAAACCAGGTCCTCCCTGGACCGGAAACAAGCATCCTAGGACCGGTTTCAGGGCATCACCCTTCTTCAGCCAGGCTAGCTTGAATCCAGTGGTGTAGTGAGCACGGGACCCACGTCTGGGCATACCCTTCCCACTTAGGCGACAAATGCAAAGAAACAATTGATGGACGGAATGCTGGACAATGCAAACATTCACCCCCAGCCACAAGGATCTGGGTTAAATCCATCATTCTTTTGCTCACCACACCACCCCAGTTTGGACCCAGCCATATGCAAATCAGTCTTGACCCTGTTCCTTGTGGGAACAGTCCAGCTGAACTGCCAAGCCAGGTCCTCCCTGGACCGGAAACAAGCATCCTAGGACCGGGTTTCAGGGCATCACCCTTCTTCAGCCAGGCTAGCTTGAATCCAGTGGTGTAGTGAGCACGGGACCCACGTCTGGGCATACCCTTCCCACTTAGGGCGACAAATGCAAAAGAAACAATTGATGGACGTAGAGGGGCGGGAAGACCCCAATGATGAAGCATGACACTGAATCAGGTTTCAGTGTGTGAGGGGTATTTTACAACTTTTTGAACACTGTCCTTCCTACAAACATGAGAAGGTATTCCTTTTTCTAATCACCACCGTTTTTTAAAAACACTGCAAGTAAGATTAAGCACACACTTACGTGCGTTTATATGTTTTTGTAGTAGAATCTCTTTGTTGAATTACAACTTGGGGGAGGGAAGGGGGAGGGCAACAGGGGGATTGGAGCAAAAGGGAAATACATAGGTAATATTCAGGCATAATCGTTGTCCGAAAGAGTCCCTCTACGTGCTGCATCTCATCTGGCTTTGAGATTATTGATTATGTATTTGATTTTACCCAGGGAGTTTGCTCTTTTCGGTAGCCACCAGTCTCTCGTGTATGTAGATATACAGCTGCGTTCTTACTTCTTCCACCCTCTCCATATCCAGCCTGGTCTGTAGAGGTCCAGGTTCCTAGTTGCTGCCCCCCAGGTCGTCGTGGTTAGTGTTGTCTCGTTGTCTTAAAATTGACAGAAGGGGTTCCCAGATTTCCCGGGGCCTTGACGCTAACGGCATCAGTTCTCAGTAAGCAGCTAATTGGCCATGGCAGTAGACTGCATCTTGCAGTCAGTGGTCCACTTTTGGTACAGTTCTCCCTCCCTAGTGTTTAGCTACCTGCTGTTTTGCTAGCAGGAGGAGCATGGTGAGCAGCTGTCTATATTCGTGTGGTTCTCCCTTAACATATCCCAAAAGGCTGACTGTTGGTTTATGTGCTGTGGTGTGTCCCGTAATTTGTTGCAGAGTATGGTGTACTGATGTCCAGTAATCTGCAATTTTGGGACATTCCCAGGCTAGGTGCATAAAAGATCCCTGGGGTGATAGACAGCGTATGCAGCGTGGCTCTTCTCTCAGTCCCCTTTGGTGCAGCTGTACAGGTGTGCGATCTAGTCTATGGAGGTACTTAAAATGTATGAGGCGCAGTCTGTAATTTTGGGAGAGAGCCCCCATCTGCCCACAGCAGTATGCCCATTGTTCCTCTGTCACAGCAGGGGTAGTGTCCACCTTCCACTGGGCATACGCTCTCAGGGTGCACACTGGTGCTCTATTCTGCATAGTGGTGTATAGCCGTGTTATCAAATTGTGGCACGTTGTGTTAGTCAGTATGTGTTCCAAAGTGTCTAGGGTGGGTGGAGGTACTGGGAAGGTGGTGTGTAGCGTTTCACAGGTTGCTCTGAGTTGTTGGTATATGAGGATATCAGTGACGGATCGCTGGTCAGTATTCTGTGGCCAGGATGGGGGGAGAAATTGTCCCTCTGGGTACAAGTCAGCGAACGTGCGCAACTGTATTTGGCATTCTTTAGTTTTGCTGTTAGAATCCATCAATGCCGGTATCAGTGGATTATTAATTATCGGGATGGAGGGGGATAGAGGCATGGGAGCCGGGCCTGACGTCTAAGGCCATCCCATGCCCATCTTACGCAGTCAGTTGTAGTGGCCGCTGTGCATGTGCATCTGTATGGATGATAAAGTGCCGTGGGCAGGGAGGTGGGGTGTTCCAGGTCTGCCTCCACCTGTACGTGTGGTTGAAACTTAGTGGGATATAGCCAGTAATGAACATACAGGGCCTGAGTGCAGAGTGCATATAGTGTCATATCTGGAGCATTTAGTCCCCTCTGGCGTAATGGTAGAGTGAGAATTTCCCATGCTATACATGGTTGTTTTCCGGCACATGCAAGCATTAATAGTAGTGATCGCAATTGTTTTAGGAATTGGGAGGGTAGTGGTAACGGTAGGTTAACAAAGAGGTACAAAAATTTTGGCAGAACCACCATCTTGGCGATCGCCTATCGTCCCTACAGGGAAAGCGGTAAGCGGTTCCATATTGGGAGTCTGTCCTCTAGCCAAGCAATTGCCCTGCCGTAGTTTGCAGTCATAGTTCCCCTTTGTCATGGCTGATCCATATTCTGAGATATTCAACTGGTTCCGTCGCCCATGTTAGTGAGTATTCCGATTGGAATGGTGGGGTATTGTCTGTGAGGGGGAGTATCATGGATTTAGCCCAATTGATCCTGATCCCGGATAGTTCCCCAAAGCGTATGACCTCCTGTATAACCACATCCAAGTTCTTGGACATAGAGTGCTATGTCATCTGCATACATCGACACCAGCACGCTGCGGGTTCGAAAACCAAGTCCTCTATGCGCATGGTGTTGTCATAACCGGGCTGCCAGCGGCTCCATTGCTATGGTGAACAGAATAGAAGAGAGGGGACATCCCTGTCGGGTGCCTCTTGTGACAGGGAATTGGGCTGATATCTGTCCGTTGAGGCCTAGGCGTGCCGTTGGGGACTGGTATAGCAGTGTTATGAGACGGATGAAATGGGGGCTGAGCCCTATTCGCTTGAGGAGGCTCAACAGGAAAGGTCACTCCGAGGAATCAAATGCCTTAGTGGTGTCCAAGAGAGCAGCCCCCGCCGCCAGTGTGGGCTCCACCCATTGCATAGTTGAGAACAGTGTTCTAAGGTTGTGTGCTGTTGAGCAGTCTGGTACAAAGCCCGATTGATCCGGGTGAATTATGTCTGGTAGGAGAGGACATATTTGATTGGCAAGTAGTTTAGCTAGGATTTTATTATCGATATTAATCATCAATAAAGGGCGGTAGGAGTGACATAAATATGGTGGTTTTCCAGGCTTTAATATGGATATGATCACTGCCTCTCGTAAGGAGGGAGGCAATATTTGCTCTTCTACTGATGCTTGGTACACATCTATCAGATGGGGAACCAGCAGGGTGGCATACTCTTTGTAAAAGGAGGCAGTTAAGCCATCCAGGCCAGGGGCTTTGTCATTTGGGAGGCTGCGTATAACCTGCAGGACTTCCTCCTCAGTGAAGGGTGAGTCTAGCTATTGTCTCCGTGCATCATCCTGCCATAGTAGTTCAATACTATCAAAATATTCTATTTGCCTTTCTTCTGAGATCTCTCCTGTAGTGTGATATAGATTGGAATAGAAGGAGCTAATCGTATTGAGTATGGCCTGTGGAGTAGTGTGTTTTAGTGATTGCTCATCTTGGAGTCCCGTTATGTAGTGTCGGGCTCTAGGCTTACGCAGCATATCTGCCAGGGTTTTACTAGTTTGCTCACCCTCCCCGTACTGTCTCGCTTGGGATTTGCGGGTTAAGTAGTGTAGTTCACGATGGGCCTCCTCCTCATAGTCAGTAAGTTTCTCTCAAATGGACGCTAGTGTGGCAGGGGATCGTGTGTCGCAGTGCAATGCTTCGAGCTCCCACAAGTCTTTTTGCAGCTGAGCAAGTCTGGAGGGGATTGCTTTTAGTACCACGGCCTATTTTGCGATGCAAGTTCCTCTTATCATGACCTTTAGGGCCTCCCATAACGTCTGCGGGGAGCTAACCAAGCCCTCATTGACTGCGAAGTAGTCTTTGATGGCTTTGTGTATCTCCGCTCCGAATACCTGATCTCGCAGCACCCCCGGTGGGAGACGCCACATAAAGGCACATGTGATTGTCGAGGGGAGAGTGAGCTCCAATAATATCGGGGCATGATCGGACAGTGTCCGGGGGTGATGGGTCACTACCGTTGTCCATGTGTATACATCTCTGGTAGTCAGCCAGTAATCTATGCACGACCAGGCACCATGTGCCAGCACCACGCAAGTTCCCTCCCTGTGACTCTCGTTTTTGCATCTCCATACGTCTGTTAGGTTAAAGTCTTGTATTAAGGCGAGCAGTTGCGCCGTTGCTTTAGGGTGGGGCCACCGTGCAGCTCCCGATCTATCTAGTGTAGGATCTAAAGCGACATTAAAGTCTCCCCCCCCAAATTATAGCTCCCTGTCCCATTTTCACTATTTGGTGCCATAGTTCACTGTAAAAGTCTCAGTCGTCTGTGTTGGGACCGTATACACATGCCAGTATGACAGCTTGTTTTTAAAGTTGGACTGTCGCCATAACATATCTTCCCTCAGTGTCCTTTTTTATGTCAGTGAGTGTCCATGGGGTGCCTTTTCGTATCAGTATTGCCATGCCCCTGGCCTAATTAGAGTACAGGGAGTAATGTACCTCTGTGCACCAGTGCACCTGAAGTCGAGCGGAGGTGGACAGGGTCAGGTGTACCTCCTGGAGAAAGCAAATGTCTATGTGCTGCCTGTTAAGGTATGTGTGAACTAGACATGCTTTCTTGGGGTCGTTTAGCTCTCTAACGTTCCATTTTAGGAACTTAAGACCTGCTGTTTTCATGGGTGTATTGCGATGTCTGAATGGTGGTGTGTAGAGTCACCCTTTCTGTGCGCCGTTTTGTCAAGTGATATTGTAGTGGTCTCAGTCTGGTGTCTACTGTATCGTAATATGGCAGTAGCTTGGGATCTGTCGCATTTGCAGCCTGTTTCGAAGGTTTACCTATGTGTCCCTGGAGGGGACCCGCTTTAAAATTTAAACAAAGACTAATACATTCTAAACTAAACCAAGGGAAAACCTCCCGCCTCCCCTCTCCCACTCTAACCCCCGAACTTGGTTGAGTAATCCATTCCCTCCCCCCTCCCTCAATATTTCTCCCAACTAGATAAGAGGACGTCGGACTCATCCCAGGAGGCAGAGAAGAGCCTCGCGAACACTCCAGCCTTGTCCTGGCTGGGTGGCTGAAATGTTGGCTTGCGCCCTGTAAGCAGCTCCATCAGCGATGTGTCCAAAGAGCTCTAGTATTGGACGCTGGAGCAGGCTCCGTATTGTTCCTTCTTATCGTTTATAGTTCCAGCTTATGTCACAATGGTTATTTATTGTGATCTATTCTGTGGCATTGAGTTCAGTTGTTTTCATACAAGTCCCCATGGGTTTGGTCTCCTGGAGTGATTTTGCTTTTGCAAACTTGAGTGCTGCTTTAGCGTCAGTGAAGTGGTGGATTCGTCCATCATGCAGGATTCGCAGCTTGGCTGGGTAGAGGAGGGCGTACTTAATTTCAGCTTTTTGAAGGAGTCTCATGGTTGGTAAAAATTCTTTGTGGGCAGTTTGGACTGTGATAGTAAAGTCTGGGTAAAAGGAGATCGCATTTCCTTGGTATTGCAGCTGTCCGCGTTCCAGAGAGAGCCTCAGCACCACATCTCGGTCTTAGAAGTTGAGAATTCACACAATAATAGGGCGGGCTAGTGCACCCGGTGGCGGCCTGGGGGCCAGCGCTCTGTGGGCTCGCTCAATTATGAAGACAGGAGATAGGGCTTCTCCAAAAAGGTCTTGAAGCATGTTCATGACGTATTTTTCCATGTTGTCTATTGCGGTGGACTCCGGCACCCCAATAATTGTTAGATTGTTGCGCCTGAAGCGCGCCTCCAGGTCTTCGTTTTTGGCTCTCATCACTTCGAGTACTTTCTCCATCTTGAGTCGTTGTTCATTACCCTTTGCCTGGTCATCTTCTGTGTCTGATACTCGAGATTCCAGTTGATCCATCCTGTTGTCGTGTTTATTCACTCTCTCCTTCATTCTGTCTAGTCGGCTTGCCATGAGGTCTAGTTTGGCATCTATGTTGCAGAGGCTAGACTTGACCTCTACCAGTATCTTCTTAATGTCTACCTCTTGGGTATCGTCCTCCGGGGGCCCAGCTTGGCTGGTCGTGTGTTGCGATGCGTCTGTCTGTCCAGTTTTCCTCTTCTGGCTTTCAAATGGGAGTTTGGCCTGCCAACTATCGGGCTTGCCCATGGTGTTGAGATTTCTGGCTTTTACTTTTCCTGTCTAGGGGTGTCCAGCTCGATTGCTCTGTAGGGGGGTCGGGGAGCCCAGAGGCACTTCCACGTTATTCACAGTAAGTACTCAGCCTGGATGTGTCTGACCGCTGGCTCACTGGCCGCGCCTACTGTGTTCTGCACGTCAGTGTTCCAGGGCCTTCTATTTCCTCGGCAGCAGTATCAGGGTGCAGTTCTCACAGCATCACCTCTCAAAGCTGTGATCCCTGGTGACGTGCGCTCCGGCACCACACCTAGTGTAGTTCTTCGTATAGGGGATTTCAATGTGGTGATTTCTTACTGTAGAACTTAATACCAAAGGCTAGTGTGTGGGGGTGAGGTGATCCGGCCCGTCTCATTTCTCCACTGCGCAGTGTACTTGGAGCTCTCCCGGCACTCTATTTGCTGGGTACTGGTGCTGTGGAGGTATCCCCCTCCGTCTCAGGCTTCAAGTGTGGCGGGAGTGTTACACATCAGAGTCGGCTTTATTTAGGCGGGTCCGCCATTGCAGCTGCACTGCCTCTACCCGACAACACCAACAGCATCACTGTAACCGACCTCTGTGCTGGATTGTAATTTGGCAATTCCATTACTTTAATCAAGTACACAGGTGTTGGAAACTTTGAAAAAGTCATTGTAAAAATTATGACAGTATAGAAGATGTTACAAGACTGCTTGGCTGACCAAAGAGAACTCTACCTTGATCAAGAGTCATGTATCTATTGGCATGGGAAAAGGAAACAGAGGCCAGAACACAGCAGGCTGGTAATAAAATATAAAGCATGTTGTGTGCCAGTGTATCCTCTGAGTGGATTTTCAGTACAGCAGGTACAAAGGCCAGTCTCTCTCCTAAAAATGTGGAGAGGCTGACGATGATTAAAATTTATAAAGATTTATGAAGACATATCAGTGGATGAGGGTGAGGGTAATCTTGAGATATTTGAATGTTATATATGAAGATACGCTCCATAACAAGGCCTGGAAGGTAATGCAGAAATGCCTGCTTCAAAGAAAGATAGAATAGGAAAAAACCTATATTTGTTTTCACAGTTGTTTTGCCAAGAAATGTAAATTTACTTAAACTGACCAAAGTGCAAGCAATAGGCCGATAATCAAGCAGGGCACAGCCATGGCATGGTGACTGAGTGGTGACAAGGAAAGACAACTAATTCAACCTTATGGTCCACCACTGACTTGCAATGAGCACCAGTCTATAATTCTGCAATGCACACTTCCATTTCCTGAAAGACAATATGCCTCCTATGCCTAGCCTTTCATTCCCATGCTCAGCTGTCAGTGATGATTCAAAGGAATGCACTTCTTAAATATGTGCCTTTGTTGAAAAAGAGATACATAGATAGAACCCTGGAGCTGCATTAATGAATGAATGCGAAAAATGAATAATGTGACAGATAAGAGGGTCTTAGGTAAACTTATTATTTTTAATATTTGATCTCTTATTATTGCTGCATGCTTCTACATATCTCAGGAAGTACGTGCTATACCTTTCATTAAGTGCATGTCAGTATCTCTTGGTTCTCCAAGGCCTCTCAGTTTAACTGGACTCTGAGCCCCTTATTATGAGTTGCACGGTACTGGGGCACAGTAAAATCACATGCGATTTTATTATTACTGTGTTGTAAATCTGCACCAGTACCATTGCATTACAAGTTAAATACCATAGAATCAGATAATACTGTGTGGAACTGATTTTTCTGGGCCCACCATATTTATGTTGACTTTCAACTGGGTTTGTCTTTTTTCTTTAACAGTTCTGTACTGCATTGGACCTCTGTGGCAGTTCTGCTCCGGGGTTAACTCTGTTTCCAAGACAGACAATGACAGAATGCAGTAGCACTATTTTTGTAAAATATTAATTTGACTTATTATAAATATTTTCTCCCTATTTTGCATTCCAGCATAGGTAACTAACTTGGCAGTCTGCTGGCTGATAAAGACTGTTTGAAAAGGTTAACTTTACTATCATCTTCCTTTCATGATAGACTTGCTACACTATATACATATTTTCACTTGAACCTGCTTCACACTAGCATACTTAACATAACTCTACATGTATTTTGAATGCAAACGTTCACCCAAGGGCACACTGACCCTGAATAACAGATGTTCCTGTTACCAACTCAATAGTAGACCTTATGTTGACCTCAAAAAAGGATGAAAGGCTGACTGAGGATGCTGGGATTGGAGCATGTCACCATTAGGTCATACACATATACCTACAGTGGATGCAGTAATCCTATAAGTCAACAGACCCCCTACAACATGTTTGAAATTGGATCAGATAATAATCAGAAGGGAATTTTAAACAATAGTGTGGAACTTAATGGGGTAAATATTCCCTCTGTCATCTGTTACGTAAGGTGAGAATAGAGTGTGTGGCTTTCCTTGCATATTCATTGAAAATCCCTGTTCTTTTCTCTAAATGTCACACTTTCATGAATATATAACATATGAGCTAGAAATACACTCTAAAAGAATAATAAATGATTGTCCTACTGTGAATGCAAATAAAAGGAAAAGCAAATAGTAGTCATGCATCATAAAATGTATGTAAGATCTTAGGTAATAATAAACCTAACAAGCAAATATACATTAGACAAGGCAAATATAGGGCAAAAAATACAACAAATTGGTAACCATCAATCAAATTGTCAAGCGGCTTTTATGGGTAGAGTGTTACATGCCATCTGGATATTCAACTGATCTGCAAAACATATTGTATTTTTATACTTATATCTCTACATATTGTCTTGTTGGCGGTGTACTGGTAATTATTAAAATGACAAATATGATTACCATTTTGTAAATTCCAAGAAGCTCTTAAGCCATTTCATAGTGTAACCTGCACTCGAGAACCAGGTGCAGAAACAGCTGTAGAGGGCCTTCTGAATTCAAAGCCAAGCCTAAAAAAGGGTTGGTAGCTGCACGATGGAGTCAGGGTATAAACGAATTCTAAAGGTAGCTGAGCAAAAAAGAAAGATATATTAGTTTGCAAAGCCAGTTGTGTGACTACAACAGATTCTCGACTTAGCCAATTGAAGACATATGCTGTGAGAAAAAGCATCAATGATAAGTCATGGTATAATGAGGCCTTTTATTGGAGCCGTTTAAGACGAAATGTCCAGTTATCTCGCTCCTGATTGTGCCTCAAGCAGGTAAATGGGCGAGTCCGATAGGAAAGATAATCTTTAGCTGTTAATACTACATGAGCATCTCACAGAGGCTATTTACACCCACCAGTGTCTGAAATCTTGATCTGCTCATAGTTTTCTATTTAGCTGCTCAGGTGCATTTGTTAATCTATGAATCTACTAATGTGAATATTTTATCTTAAAAATGCTACTGATTTGCAGAAGACTAGACTTAAATTGTGTGCATCTAGATAGCAACCACGTCACATTACATCAATACAAGCCACTGAGGGCATGCAAGAGCAGACAATTTTCAAGCTGAGATGATACTTGGCGGGAGAAGGGGGTAGGTATTGGAAGCATGTTCCTGGGTGGAGAGAGGCCCTTATTTTTATTTTTATAGCACTTCATTTAATAGGTTTTTGATATTTTCTAAGTACTGCCTATGACGAGTGTTGCTACTACTTGTTAACTCAATTGTTCCTCATCTTGCTTTGAAGCAAGCAAATGCTGGCACAATTGAATACTAACAACTAACAATATTTGACTCTTGTTTATCATGCAGCATTTTTAAGAAAACGTACCTTTCCAAACATGTAATACTGTTTGAGATCGTACCACCATTGTTTTTAGGGCAGTGCTATGAGTCCCACATGCAAGAATAAAACGCATTGGCCTGATAATGTGTGAAAAACAGTAAGGGGCAGATATATATCAATGAAGCACAAGTCAGCAAGACACCTTGCTGTGCTGCATGAAAGGGAAAGGGCAGGAATGCCCCGTATTTAACATTATATGGCGCATTCATGACCTTTCCCTGCACTGGCGCACTTTTGGCTGCCTATCGCCAATGCAGGCACCCTTGTGTCATGTTGCCAGGGTGCCTGAGTTGTAGGCAGGATTCTTTTTGTGCATGAAGGGACACCTTCCTGCACTAAAACAATTGTGAGAGGCACTTTCCTCTTTCTATGTGTGCTGCATAAAAAACAAGCAGAAATAAGGATATTTCTGCTTGTTACTGCTCACCTGGGGAGGCGTAGCATTTTGATACATTCCCAGGTCTGCCACTAATGGTAAATCTGGGAATGCGCCAAAATCCATGGGTGGATACGCTCCACTCATTGAACCCCTCCCAGGGGCAGAGTAACGTAAGGCAGGGATTTGCGCTGCCTTGCGGTACTATAGATTGATCAAGACTTGCGTGGCTTGATAAATCTCACTTAGGTTATAAATCGCAATTGTGCCCCCTTGCGTGGCACAAGGGTGACGCAAAACCATGATAAATAAGGGCCTAAGAGTAGAGCCTAATGTTGGGAGGGACGCTCTACTGTGCACAGTATGCAGGTCCATCCAGGACATATTGTAGGCGTCTCAGGCATAGTGGGGCTCCAATCTATTGAGATATGAAACGAAGGCCAACCTTCTGACCTTCAGGAAACTGCTCAAAGTCTGGATTTTGGCTTACAAGTCCCCTTTGCACCCTCACCTGGTCCCCGTCGGGTCCTCTTCCCCTAAGCCTACATTTTTGTTTTACCTTGTTATTTAACTTCCGTGTTGCACTGCTCAGCACCGGGGTACCCTTACGGGTCGCCAATGCCCTTTCCAAGTTCCTAAATAAACAAATAGATGGGCTGCAAGGAGAATTCAGCGGTACAGGACAGAGAAACGGCTCAATATTTGATGAAACTAGAGAAACACAAGAAGCCAGTACATTTAATAACGTTAAGTCGATGAATTAGCATAATCAGATCTTAAGTAGACATATGCAAAACGTGGGTGGACAATGCAGAACATTAATTTAAATGAGTGATCAGAAGGGCAGGATTATGTCATTCTACTCAGAAAATAGAAATGTGTACGCCAGTTCTCATACATATGCATGCTGACTCAAATCCTGGTAAGAGCATTTAGCTTTCAAGCATTTAGCTTTCAGTGGATAGTAGATGTGCCCAAGGTTAATTGGCACAGTCAAATATTGTGCCCTCTATCTAAATCAAATATTATGACTAAAATGTATATGCAATAACCAACGCACATTTACAGACCGAGAAGGCGGCTTTGTGGAAGAACATCAATGAATGCAAACATCTGCTGTGGGTTTAACCTGTGCAGACTCAAGATGACAGCAGTTTCTAGCGACGTCACTCGGCACTGGGAATGCACTGCAGATCTCCAGCTGTATCCTGAGCACAGTCAATTCAAAGACGGCTTCATTTAGATTGTGTTGTTATGGTAATCCCACTATCGCAATGCAATCTCACTATTTGCACTGGATTGATCGTGCATGTTTTAATACATGTAGTTCGTTGTTATAAATATTGCATTACAAACAGTGACGAATAGTGTTTGCAAACAGGCCAAAAAAGCAGTATAGGTATTGTCTAGACGAGTAAAACTACGGTATCAACACTGTCAATAGTCAAACAGAACCACAGGAAAGTATCCTAGCCC
Organism: Calotriton arnoldi; assembly: GCA_963921515.1. Lineage (NCBI taxonomy): Eukaryota > Metazoa > Chordata > Amphibia > Caudata > Salamandridae > Calotriton > Calotriton arnoldi. The sequence continues at coordinate 61,689 of CAWUFW010024195.1, forward strand.
CATCTTTTCTTTGAAAAATAATTGCAGCGTGGAAGTCTTGGTTAGTTTAGTTCCACATTTTGCTAGAACTTTGAAAATGGTGCAGACAACAAACGGTTCAATGCATGCATGACACCTAATTTCCTGTATCCTTCAGTTTTAAACAAGTTATAGTCGTTAAAATGAATAACAATTGTATTTATTTTTCATTATTTTTAATAACGTAATCGTTTTTAATCATCCTCTTACAGTTTCACATTTGATTTGTTTTGTTTTCATATTCTTTTGCAGTAGATATTACAATTCTAATCCATTTGAGTTGGAGGTGTAATGGCTTACAGGTTGTGCAGTGAGGCAGCATACTGTTTGTGTGAGTGCTTTCAAGCTTGCCTTCTTTTAACTCTGAAAAATACAGAATTGATCATTCTACGAACATGAGAAAACAAGATTTTATGATATCTCCCTCACCAGGCGAAATGTGACAGTCCTGTCAGATGGAACTAGTAATTAACAGCTACATCTCCTCTTTATCGAACCTAACTGCAAAGGGTAGATGAAATCAGAATTACGGTATGGCAGACGGAGGCTCTCTAAAGTAAATACTCTGACATTTTGAGACAATTTAGATAGATGTAAATCGCCAGAGGGAATGTGTGTGCTATTATTTCCTAAAAAGTTCGGTATGGCAATTGTTGGTTTGTTCAGAAGAAAACATCGGAAGAACATTAAAGTATGCCTCCACATCACTGACAGGTCTTTTGATGCTCTCAAAAGTCTGAGCTTGTAGGCGTTACCTGCAAAAGTGAGGTGGTAATTTCCGTTTCAACACAGCAAATTCTGTTGCACAAAACCAGACGTTCCAAAAGAATGTGCATATACTCCATAGCAAAAGTTCCCAGATTTGAATTATTCACCAGGCTAATACTCTCAGGAAAATGTTGAGGGGAATCACCACTCTGCATTTAATGGTAATTTCTGAATGCCCAGCAGATATTTCCTCCTGGTCAGGCCCCTTTCCTCCACATGTCAGGCATAATTTACAAAGGGTTAAATACGCAGGGTCAGATACATAAAGGGAAACTTGCACCTTTGTGTAAAGTTTACACTTTTATGGTATTAACAAAACTGCAATAAAATAATAACTTTAGGACTTTTGACACTCCGAAGTCAGGGAGGAGAACTCTGAACACAAGAACACAAGAACACAGGCCCATCTTGCCTCACAGATTCAGTATTTATGAACTTTAAAAAGTAAAATTTCGCTCATAAAGGTGGAGAATCTATAAATATGCTTTAGATTCAGGAAGGAGACTTGAGTATTGCCAGGGGAGGGTAAAATAGAAACAACTTCATGTTAATGACACATTGAATAAAGCAAATTAAAAGCAGTTGCACCACTTAAACACAATTTATACTATTTATGAGAATTATAATAATGCATACACTGTGTTGGTAAAACCACTATATAGCCGTATTCGCCCACTAAATGGCAACTCCTAAAGCTGTTCGATATCAGCTAGTAAATCAAGATAGCCAGCGAAAATTAGATTCCCTTTACGTCCCTTCCTTGCTTGAATTCTATACATATGAGGCCTCTCTGCTTTCACCAGACACCATTTGCAAGAAAGGCAGCGGTCACTAAGGTTCTGGCCAAGTGCAAAAGTAAAAGAGAATCTACAATAAAAGCCCCCCTCCGCCATTCCTCACTTCTTTTTTGTTTTACATGATGGAAACCCTGATGTTGACTCTGCCACTGCTGGTGGTTTTCCGTGGCGAGTGGACTCTCTGTTGGAATCGAGGCCTCGCTGTGCGATTTCAGTCGGCTTGAAGAGCAGCAGATGTCGACAGCAAGGGAGGCAGCGACAATGTCGTGCCGGTCCTGGGTGGCTGGAGCGGTGCTTTTGGGTGGGAAGCCACGATTGCAGGGAGATCGGAGCTCTCGCAAAGGCAAACAAAAAGTGGGGTAAGTCCCTGTGGGGATACATTTAATAACTGTTGCCACCTAAATTCACAGCACCAGTGATGTGGACCTTATTTGTCAAAGATGGTTGTATTTGTTTTCACTGATGAAAACACGATCTCTGTTGAACACTACCCATAGGTCTGTTGTGGTGAAGATTGCACTTAGTGCAAATATGTCTGGGAAGAGAGCAGCTAAGAAGAAGCATGACATCTATTCCTCTTCCTCGAATGAGCAAGGCCCTATTCCTGCATGTCATCCATCGGCAGGTAGAGGCGCTTCTGCAGATGATTTACCTTCTCTCCTATCTCAGACTGAGATACAAGAGATGATTGAGGCAGCAGACACTGAGGCTCTGGCCAAGAGCATAAGCAAAAGAGGCTCCAAATTGGAAAGGGCTGTTGATGATGACGATTCATCTTTTGCAGACACAGATAGGCCTTCCACTTCTTCAGGTAGATATGTGAGGAGAGAAGAGGTGTGGGAGGTTCTTTCTCATGTATGAAATAATCTGGGTTTCCCCATTCCAGAGGGAAGAGAAGTTCTCTTTCCTCAATATGTTAAATCATTGGGTATGACCACACCTTTTCTTGGACAATTATGGATATGGTCTTGGGAGAGTGGGAGTATTTATTATACAGATGAAATATCCCATGATTCCTGTAGAAACGAT
>CAWUFW010024196.1:0-5000 GCA_963921515.1 Calotriton arnoldi
AACGGTGGACCCGATTGGCCCCCTGACCCGGTTAACGGCATGCTGTTGCCTTCTACGCAGGCCGGTGTAGAGCCCTTTAAGGAAACTCCGTCGGAGGAGTCCCCGGAGGCGTGGCCCGTGACGTCAGCGTCCGCCGACCAATCAGAGCAGGGAGACATCGGAACAAGAGAGGAGAGCCCCGAGACGTATGCGGAAGGAATATCCCAACCGGCAGGAGCTCTGAAGGCGTGGAGGTTGGAGAACGCAGACGGTCGGAGAGGAAACGGAAGACAGAGCCCTGCGGACGACGAAGACGACAAGCCAGGAGGCCAACGATATCACGCTCCGCCCCGCCGCCCTCCAGGAGGAGGGTGGCTTGACAAGGTACGGGCGACCATCCAGGGGTTTTCAGGGCACGGGAAGGGGGTGGTACTCAAGAGGGAGGTCACGTCAGGGATCTGCACGGTGCTGGTGGTGCATATTCCCTCACTCCCCGAACCCTTCGATAGGGAAGGACGAAGCTTCCCCACTGACCCCGCTCTATGCTTTCTTTTCTGGGTGTTTGGAGTCGGTGAACCATAGACGAGGGGAGAAGGCGAGACGGACCCACGGCCATCAACAACCAGGACCGCAAGCCGACTCACACAGTGGCCCTACAAAGGAGAGGACTCTGCTGCCCATAGACTCACCTTTACGTGAATAAATACACATTACACCTCATCCCTGGTCTCCTTGTGGCTCAGTATACCACCCGTTAGGGATCCCGTGACAACGTGGTGGAGAATACGGGCAAGGAAGATCCCCTGCACCCCCGGGTACAATCGTCCCGTTACAAAAGTTCGTCCCTGGAGAAGACCCACTATCCTTCTTCCTGAACTTCGAGAGGGCTGCCAGGGCTAGCGGGTGGCCCGCGGATCGCTGGCCTTTCTACTTGGCCCCTCTGCTTACAGCCGACGCCCAGGCAGCCTACCAGAACGTCAACAGAGACGGCACAGCGGTCTATGGCACAGTAAAACAGTATATACTGGACCGCCTAGGGGTGGATGACGAGACACACCGCCTCAAGTTCAGACAGGAACGGGGTCTCTCTAGTGACACACCCAAAATGTTGTTTTATAAAATCAAGGACGCTGCGGACCGTTGGCTCAAACCCCAGGAGGCTAACATGGAAGAAGTAATGGGCAAGATCTATTTGGAGCAGTATCTTGAGGCCCTGCCGTATGGTACCCAAAGGTGGCTACGGCAGCATGCAGGACTGACCTTGGAGCACGCCATTGAAATGGCCACCTCCTATTCCCGCGCACAAAGTCGCCCACTACTAAAAGAGCCAGAGAAGAACCAGAAGGGGGCCCTGCCGGTCAAGATCGAAAGAAGACCAACAAAACCGCCTCTGGAGCCATACAGAAACCGGACTGGAAGGCCAGAGAGCTTTGCTACGAACGGCCCTCAGTGTTTCGAGTGTGGCGAGTGGGGCCACATAGCCCGTTTCTGCAGGAAAAGAAAGGACAAAACGGAAGACGAACCCATGGACGTCAGCTATGCTCCCCGCTCAGTCCTCTACGCCCAAGAGACGGGACACATCTACTATGTGAGTCTTCTAGTCAATCAGAAGGAGGTAACAGTCCTGTTAGACTCAGGGTGCAAGCACTCGTTGGCCAGGGAAGACATAGTCCCCTCCTCCTCTTTTATACCCAAGAGAACAGTCAACATCCGCTGTGTGCATGGGGACATCAGGGAATATCCTACAGCCCACTTGACCATCAGCATTGACTCAGGCAGGAGCGTCTCTATCATTGTAGGTGTTCTCCCTACCCTTCCAGAGGCCCTGATTCTGGGAGTAGACAATCCTTGCTTTTCCCTCCTTATGACCAAAGCTTTGTGGGGGGGGAGACAGACACCGGTCCTCATAATACCCTGTTGTCTTCCGAACCTTGGGCTAACGATAACAACTTCAGGACGGCCCAGCTTAACGACGCCTCACTTAGAAACGCCTGGCAAAGCGCGCAGGACATAAAGAACAACCCCAGTCCCCCCTACCCTTGTTTCAGGGAACAAAACGGGCTCCTCTATCGTGTTGCAAAGGAAGGGGTAGAACCACAGCTATTAGTCCCCACCAGTTTTAGGGAGCAAATCCTTTTCTTTGCACATTCACACCTCCTTGCGGGACATGTTGGGGCAGAGAAGACCAGTCAGGCGATTCTTGGTTGTTTTTATTGGCCCGGTATCTACCTCCAGACCAAGAAATACTGCCAAGAGTGTGCCATTTGCCAAAGAAAGAACCCGTATATCCCCCCCAAAGTCCCCTTGCAGCCTCTTCCCATAATGAGTCGTCCTTTTGAAAGAGTAGGGATGGACCTCATAGGTCCTCTCCCGAAGTCCAGCAAGGGACACCAATATGTGCTCGTGATCGTTGATTACGCAACACGGTACCCTGAAGCAATACCTCTGCGAACAGCCACCACCACTACAATAGCACAAAGGGTGATAGAGGTCTTTTCACGAATGGGGTTCCCCCGAGAACTAGTGACAGACCAGGGCACACCATTCGTATCACGTCTTATGAAGCAAGTCTGCAAGCAGCTGGGGATCAAACAAATACGTACCTCTGTGTACCACCCCCAGACTGATGGCCTTGTAGAACGGTACAATGGTAACCTAAAGCTCACATTAAAGAAACTATTGAGTGGGGATGGAAGGAACTGGGACCAATTGCTTCCCCTAGCCCTTTTTGTCATCCGCAGCGCTGTTCAGAGCAGTTTAGGGGTCTCTCCCTTCGAACTAATGTTTGGGAGACGACCACGTACCCTCCTTGAAATCACGAAGGAAAGCTGGGAGGAACGGGGGTTGAGTGAAGCCCAGGCCTTACTGGAGTATGCAAACCAGGTTAAATCGCGGCTACATAAGTTGAGGTCCTTGGCTCGGGAGAACTTGGAAAAAGCACAGACCCAACAAAAGGTCCAGTATGATAAGGGCAAGAGGTGGAGGGAGCTAAAGCCAGGGGACTGGGTCCTGCTTCTCCTCCCATCCTCTACTCACAAACTCAGAAAGGAGTGGCAAGGACCGTACAAGATAGAGCGCAGGGTCGGGAATACCACATATGTCTTGCAGCTCTCCCCTGGTAAGACACAGATCTATCACGTAAACCTTCTGAAAAAGTGGTTAGGTCCCCTCCCCAACAAACCCTGCACGGTATCTCTTGCGTCCCCAACCAAGTCCTCGGTAAAGGACACCCTGCTAAGCCCAGACCTAGAGCCCCAGGAAACAGCAGATTTAAAGAACCTGTTGCACACATTCTCCGCTATATTTTCAGATCAGCCCGGTAGGACCTCTTTAGCGGTACATGCAATACCCACCCCCGAAGGAGTCATAGTCAAACAGAGACCGTATCGGGTCCCCGAGGCACGTAGGGCAGCCATAAGGAAGGAAGTAACAGACATGTTAGCCATGGGGGTGGTGGTGCCGTCTAAGAGCAATTGGTGCTCACCGATCGTCCTAGTCCCAAAACCCGATGGAAGCACCCGTTTCTGCATTGATTTCAGAGCGGTGAATCGGGTATCCAAGCAGGACGGATATCCCCTCCCGAGGGTGGACGAGTTAATTGAACGCCTTGGTGAGGCTCGTTACATCACCACCATCAACCTCACCAAGGGCTACTGGCAGATCCCCCTTCACCCCGGGGACCAGGAGAAAACGGCCTTTTCCACCCCGGACGGGTTGTTCCAATTCACCGTTCTGCCGTTTGGCCTCCATGGTGCCCCGGCCAGCTTCCAGCGGTTGATGGACACACTTCTGAGGCATCACCAGGGGTATTCGTCTGCCTATCTGGACGATATCGTGGTGTTTAGTAAAACATGGCCGGAACACCTTCGCCATCTATCAGCCATCCTGTCCGAACTAACAAAAGCGAACCTACACATCAACGCAAGGAAGTCCCGGTTTGCTTTTCAGAGGGTTAAATACTTGGGGTACTTGTTGGGTAAGGGCTTGATTGAACCACAAAACGAGAAGGTGAGGGCGATTCAGGACACCCCTTATCCCAGCACAAAAAAAGAACTAAGGGCTTTCTTGGGGTTGATCGGATACTATCGACGATTTATTCCCCAGTTTTCTGACACAGCCGGCCCCCTCACAGACCTGCTAAAGAAAAATACCGGCCCCAGTCACCTCCGTTCCCCGACCCAAGACGAACTAGCTGCGTTCCAGACCCTGAAAGACGCCCTTACCACTTCCCCTTTTTACTGACGCCCGACTTTCAGAAAACCTTCATCCTACAGACGGACGCTTCAGGGATGGGTATAGGAGCCGTTCTCTCCCAGTTGGATGACGAAGGGCTGGAGAGGCCAGTTCTATACATTAGCAGGAAACTCTTCCCCAGAGAACGGGTATACCCCATAATCGAGAAAGAGTGCTTGGCCATCAAATGGAGTATAGACAAGCTAAGGTATTATCTAGAGGGACGCCCTTTTCTGTTGTATACGGATCACGCTCCACTCACCTGGCTACAGCAGAACAAGGGCTCCAATGACCGCGTCCTTAGGTGGTTCCTGTCCCTTCAGCCATACTGCTTCCAGGTCCTCCACCGCAAAGGCAGAGATCAGGGCAATGCGGACTTCCTGTCGTGTTATCCATGTTCCCCCGATCGGGAAACCTCAAGGGGGGCATGTGTCAGGAGTCCGCTGACAACGGTGGACCCGATTGGCCCCCTGACCCGGTTAACGGCATGCTGTTGCCTTCTACGCAGGCCGGTGTAGAGCCCTTTAAGGAAACTCCGTCGGAGGAGTCCCCGGAGGCGTGGCCCGTGACGTCAGCGTCCGCCGACCAATCAGAGCAGGGAGACATCGGAACAAGAGAGGAGAGCCCCGAGACGTATGCGGAAGGAATATCCCAACCGGCAGGAGCTCTGAAGGCGTGGAGGTTGGAGAACGCAGACGGTCGGAGAGGAAACGGAAGACAGAGCCCTGCGGACGACGAAGACGACAAGCCAGGAGGCCAACGATATCACGTTCCGCCCCGCCGCCCTC
>CAWUFW010024196.1:7500-64298 GCA_963921515.1 Calotriton arnoldi
TAGAAATGCTAAAAACCTACTAACATTTGCTAATAAACTTTTTGTGTAAAGTACACAAAAGTTAAAGATTTTTGTATCATTTCATATATTTACATTGTAGCAGCATTTATACATTTCTTATACACCTCACCACATCTGATTTTTTTTAACCAAGAATTTAACCATTCTTTTGTCTTTTCTGCAAAGATCTCTAAGATATATTATCAAGATCTTTCCACGTCATTCCCTTCTTTCCACTCTAATCGGACAATCTATATAATTTGTGCAATCTATTACCAGTGCAATCTTCTAACACTACCAAATCAACACTGATGCCTCTATGTAATTCGTGAGCAAACGCATTCATGCTTCATAGCTGATGCCAACTATCTGCGACACCAATTCGTCAGATTGTTCTGTCTATGCATTGCAACCATTTCATTCTAAAACACCATCTATACTTTTTAAAAGTGACAGTCAACATTAATTCTAAAAAAGTTTTTTGGGGCAAAGTTTTTTGAGGCACATATATGAATATATAAATAAATAAATATAAGGAGAAATACATGAAAGTCAGATAAAAAGTGAAAAGTAAAGGTAGAGGTAAAAGTCAAAGTCAATGAGGGAAAATCACAGAAGAAATTTCATCACATATACAGTTACACATTCAATATAAAAGCTTATTGAGAATACAGCACTAATCATATTAAATTCATTAAAGAGTTTCTCGGCAAAGAACCATCTTTTGACCACAATAGCTTTAGTTCTTATCCTATTTCACAATTCAGTCCTCAACCTCCATTTTCACAGATGTACATGCAGTTCAGCATCTTGATTGTGGCCATAAGGATGTTCTGTGCCAATTGCCAATATCATTTGGGATTCTGCCTCGTCTTAATTTCAAAGCTCTATCTCCACCCCTTTCCGTTAGTTTGGCAATCTTTAATCCAGAATATTTCAAAAATTACAGTCACTTGAGTGAGAGTCAAAGAAATGTTTTGAAATCGGGTAGCTAAAATCCTTATTCTTTATGGCACGCAAATGCTGTAAAATCCTTAATTTCAATTTATTGATAGTGCTGCCAATATAATGTTTTCCACATGGACAAGTTAGTCTATACACTACAAATTTTGATTCACATGTAATATGATCTTGAATCAACTCTGTTCGTCCATTCTGTAGGTCAAAAGATGTAATATTAGAACCATGTTCACAGGCCCGACACTTTGAACATTTCCAAAAGCCTGGAGTTGAAAGCCACGACTTAGACCTCACTTCTCGTGTTTTTAAATGACTTTGCGTTAAAATGTCCGCTAGAGATGCTGTTTTCCTAAACATAGGATATGATGTTAATGTCGTTTTCAATGTCTCATCCAGCATTGAGATTTTCCAATTTCTTCTAATGATGCCTTTGATTTCACCACTTTGGTTATTAAAATCCATAATCAGTCGTGTGGTGCTATCCCCCTGATCCCTTTCATCACCAATGTATCCTTTTTTATTTTGTCTTCTTTTTACTTGTGTTGGAGTTAGCAGATCCTTTTCTTTTTTTACCTTTTACACGTATTCTTGCATTTTCAATGACATCCAGTGGATAACCTCTCTCTAAGAAGCGACAGCTCATATTGTCTAGTTCACATTCCAGGTCAGTTGTTTCTGTGCAATTTCTTTTAGCACGTAACATTTCTCCATAGGGTATGCTCCATTTCAAATTTTGCGGATGACCACTATTTGCATGCAATATACTATTGCAAGATGTTGGCTTTCTATGCATTTTGGAGCATACCCTATGTTTTTTTTTTTTTTTGTTTTTTTTTTTTATTAAAACAGTTTTATTGCAACGATTTGACACTGATATACACATCTAGACGCCTACAACCCTGGGGCCGGCGGCTTGGTGAACGGAGGCTTTTTCCACAGCTTTATTGCCAACAACCCATTGGGAAGGCAGCGTCATGCGCTAATGATCTACATTCCTAATATTCAATAGATATGCCTCATGTGCATCAGTATACTTAAAGGATTATGAAAAACAAACAAACAAAAAATTCTTTAACATAGTTTGCTACTGTCAGGTATGCTAACATTCGTCATCTTATCCATGTCGCAACTCTTATCTTATACTTTTCCCCTCCTGCTAGTTGTCGCCTTGTCGGTCGATACCTCCTCTTGGGCCCAACTGACTGAGTGTAAATCTGAGAGCGTCCCTATTCCTAAAAATATCTATGCATCCGCGCTTGTGTTGCCCTAGCAGCTCTCTACGGGACTGGAGTGTTCTCGTTGTCGCCTGCGCCTATCGGCGTCCCGTTGGATGGGTCCTCCCCTTTGTTGAGTAAATATGTGGTGTATAGCCCCCAGAAGTTCTTCGGCCTACTGCGGGGAGTGAGCAACTCACTGAAATTCTCCGATTGCGTGCAGCAATATAGCATATCATGTGACCACTGTTTGATCGTCGGGAGGGGCCCCTCATCCAGCATATTGCTACTCTGCGCTTTGCCAATAAAAGTCCCATGTCCGCGAGCCTACGTGTCGCCTTTGGCAGTGGCTTGGAATATCCCAGTAGCGCCAGCGCAGGGTCTGGGGATATCTCCATTCCCACTATGGTGCTCAACTCGTGAAATATCTTTTCCCAAAAGGTAGCCACCCCCTGGCATCTCCACGCCAAATGCAGGAAGTCTGCTGTCTGCTCCTGGCACCTGTCGCAGATTGCGTCCTCCCTCAACCCATATCTGTATAGTCTTTCCGGTGTGTAGTACACTCTGTTGATGTATTTAAAGTGGATAAGCCTATGTTTGCCGTGCAGTGATATATGTCTTGTGTTGGCGCAGCAGTAATACCACATCGTGTCGTCAATGGACTTTTCTAAGTCTCTCTGCCAGGCCAGCCTTGCTTTAGTGTACTGATTTGCTCTGTGGGACAGCGCCAACTTGTATATATTCGAGACCATCTTACGGGGGGATTTAGCCTTAATAATGTACGACAGCTCTTGCACCTCAGGTGGTTCAGTCATATCTTCCCCCAGTTGCTGGTTGAGTGCCCTACGCGTTCTGTGGAACTGGAATCTGTGCAGTGGTGTGTCTGCATCTGCTTTGCCCTTGATCTCCCCCCACGACTTTGCGACCCCTCCGGTAAACAAGTCCCCCGTTTTCGTAATATTCAACGCACGTAGCGCTCGTATAACCCCTTTGTCCCTGCAGGGGGACAACCACATCGTCCACTCAATTGGCATCACCGGGGAGTATAGCAGCGCTCCAGTCTGCAGCTGCAACAAGCAGTGCCATGCGTGCCGTGTGGAGTTGAGGGAGTCCAGTATACCCGTTCTGCGGTCTACTGGTTCGAAGATCGTGGCTGGAAGAGGAAGAGGGTCAGCAACGAGCTTTTCAATACGGAGGTACGGTGTGTCCGGCGCTCCGTGTATCCAGCTGTGAGCGTGTGCTCCTTGCGCCGCTCTATAATACAACTCCAGGTCTGGTGCGCCCAGTCCCCCCATGTGGTATGGCAAAGTGAGTACCCGCCACTGCACTCGTGCTTGCTTGCCCGCCCACGCCAGTCGTATCAGTAAAGAGTTTACTCTGGCAAAGAAGGATCGTGGCAGCACTATGGGGATATTAGCAAACAAAAACAAGAGTCTGGGGAGTATCACCATTTTCATTATGGAGACTCTGCCTATTAAAGATAATGGCAGTTTGATCCAGGTTTCAATGTCGTCCTCCAGTTTAGCAACTGCCGTGCCGTAGTTTTCTAGGAAGACAATCTCCGAGTCCGTGTGTAGTTTGACGCCCAAGTATCGAACCGAGTCCACAGACCATAGCAGGGGGAAGTCCATCTCGAACTGTGTCGTGACCGGGGTGAGCGGGAAGGCAACTGATTTCGCCCAATTGACTTTTAGACCAGAAAGTGCTCCGAAGTGGACCACTTCTCTAAGTACCGGGGATAGATTGTGTTCGGGTTCTCTTACGTACAACAACGTGTCATCAGCGTACGTAGACACCACTATATCATAGGTTGGGAAACGGACACCTCTGTGTCCGTGGTACTCACGAAGTGCGCATGCCAGTGGCTCAGCGACCAAGGCATATAACGTTGGGGACAGGGGGCATCCCTGCCTGGTTCCCCTGGCGATCGCTATGGGTTCCGTAACTAGGTTCCCCAGTCGGATGCGCGCTGTGGGGGCGTTATACAACACTCCAATTAGCTGTAGCAGGACTGTGCCAAATCCCATCCTTGTCAATACTTGCCGCATAAAGGGCCATTCTACCGAATCGAAGGCCTTTTCCATATCCAGGAAAACCGCTATTGCCTTAACATCTGGTTTAACGTGTTGCATTGCTCCGAAAACTATTCTCAGGTTATAGGTGAGGTTCCTTTCTGGAATAAATCCTGCCTGCTCCGGGGCTACCAGCTCCGGGGTCAGCAGTGTCAGGCGATTAGTCAGAATTTTGGCGAACAGCTTAGTGTCCACGTTTAAAAGTGAGAGCGGCCTGTAGGAGCCGCATTCCTCTGGGGGTTTTCCCTGCTTGGGGATCGGGACTATGATAGCTTCCCTCATAGTTAGGGGCATCTTGCCCGTAACGCATAGGTCATCGAACAATGCTGAGATATGTGGAAGCAGCATTTCCATAAAGGCCTTATAGAAGCCAACCGTTAGGCCATCCGTCCCTGGAGCGCTGGATGCTCTCATTCCTGCCAATGCCTCCAGTATTTCGTCTTTATCAATGGGATGCATCAGGAACTCCCTATGGTTGTCGGCTAGGCACGGCAGTTTGATATGCTCTAAATATGCGAGGATTTCATCGTCCATGTTCGAGGAGCGGGATGCGTATAGTTTTGCGTAATAGTTCTGAAACCCCTTCGCAATGTCTGCCTCTTCGGTCAATAGTTCGCCCGCTTCAGATCGGAGTTCAGTAATTGGGGTCCTGCTACGTTTTGCTTTCAACAAGTGTGCGAGTACTGATCCTGGCCTATCGCCCTCCCCGTAGGTACGCGCTGTGGCGTATTTGCCCAAGTGTTTCACTTCGCTATCTGCCGCTTCCTGATATTCAGCCAACAAGTCCCTAATTGCTCCTGTGACATCTTCTGTCCCTCCAGACATTTGTCGCGTCTCCAGCTCCCCAAGCTGTTGTTCTAGTGCCGCTAGCCTCCGCCGTAAGGATCGGAGAACCCCTGAGTGTTTAGCCATGGCAACTCCCCGAATGTACACTTTAAACGCTTCCCATAGTGTTTGTGGGCTGTCCACCGAACCTATGTTGGTGTCGAAGAAGGCGTCTATTGCCTCCGCTAGCTCAGTTTTAAAGAGGGGGTCAAGCAGTGAATACGGGGAAAGCGCCATGTAAAAGGTGGTATCGTTTTCTTGGGTGTGGCTAGTATCAGCAAGAGTGGTGAGTGATCTGACAGGGTGCGCGGTAGTATCTGGCAATCGCGGACCACGCCCATGAGGGACACGGAGGCTAGCCAGTAATCTATACGTGTGTGGAGATTATAGTAAGCGGAATAATGTGTGAAACCTCCCTGTTCTGGGTGACGTTCTCTCCATACATCCCCCATGTCTGTACTAATCATGATGCTTTCTAGGGTTCTTGCCGCTGCAGGCGGTTTCCTCGTCGGGCCACCCGATCGGTCCAGCTCTGGGTTTCTGACCAGATTAAAATCCCCGCCCCATATGACCTGTGCTCCCTCGCTGTCCCCTATCCTATGCGCCAGCTCCGCAAAGAACTCCGGGCTGTCGTAATTCGGGCCATAGGCATTCACAATCAACAGCTCCAGACCCCTGCCCCGGCATCTGGATATCACATATCGGCCATCTCTGTCTGCTGCCAGCAGGTCTATCGTGTAGTCAGATCTAGGATTAACCCAGGTCAGTACCCCACGTGCATGCGAAGTGAAGCCCGAGGCATTAACATTGCCCAACAGTCCTCTGCTACGCAACATCGCGCTATGTGATGGGAGGTGCGTCTCCTGTAGTAGGGCCACATCTATATTATGTCTAGTTAGAAAATTCAGTACTTTCCGTAGTTTACGATAATCGTTGAGTCCTCTGACATTCCACGTCAACGCGCGGAGGGAGTCTATTGCCCTCGGAGCTGCCGCTCCGCTAGGTGTCGCCATTGTGCTTTACGAGTCTGCGAGTCTTTCCTGACCTATGTAGCAAGCGCGTGTAGCGTGTATCTAACATATACCGCACTAACTTCATTAAAACAAAACCCAACATGACTTTAACCCTGCTTCCCCCTCCCCCCTCCCACAGCAGACCACCGGAGCATACCCTATGTTCTTTTATAAAAACTTCAACGTCCAGGAAGATGATATTAGTTTCACTAATATTAGAGGTAAAAGTGAGGTTATACTTGTTGTTTTCTAAAGAGTCAATGAATTCTTGTAATTCAATCTGATTCCCTTCCCACACAACAAATAAATCGTCGATAAATCGACACCAAGTTCTTACTTTCAAATGGGTTTGGTTAGCCAGGATCTCTGTCTCCCAGACTGCCATCAGCAGGTTTGCATATGTGGGGGCGAATGACGTCCCCATTGCCGTTCCTTGTCTCTGCCGATATAGATCTCCTTTGAAGAGGTAGGAATATATGTGTATGTGTATATATATATATATATATATATATATATATATATATATATATATATATATATATATATATATATATATATATATATATATATATATATATATATATATATATATATATATATATATATATATATATATGCCAATCCTTCATTGTAACTTCAACCAAGAAGCAGGCACGGACTCTTCAATGGTGCGAAAGTTATTACTTTATTATATTTTCTCTTCTATGCATGTACATGTCCCTGACGTGTTTCGGCCGCACTCAAGCAGTCTTGGTCACATGAGCGTGCTGTGGATCACAGTGTTCCTTAAAACCCAAATAACCAGACTACAAAAACATCAGTTTACTGTCTCTCTGCTGAAACAAACCATTCCCATATGTAATATTATTATGTATGTGAGATGTCACTCACGTTCTCCCCCAAGCATTGAAATATGGGGGTTCAGTTTGTATTATAGCTAAGTAATAGGCCATGCTTATTACTCACTATGATACTCTATATGTATATTCATTAGTGGAGAATATTCTCAATTTGATGAAACATGGCTTCATTATACTGTATTTTTTGCCCACAATGCTTAATTATAAATGACCGAACAACAGCCTTTTATCATATATTTCACAGGATATTATAAAAAACCATTAAATTATTTACTAAATATGCATATCATAATAGTTGCCCTCATGTGATCCCTGATATATGAGAGACTAAATAAATATAATAAATAGATAAATGAATACTTCTCCATGCATAAATAAGTAAAGTCACTATTGTTGAGTTATTCTGACTGATAAACATTGTTTGCAAGAAAAATACACATATTAACCCCTTCGATGCTCATGACGGAATGGTTCCGTCATGAGCATCGGTGCCCCTGTGCTCATGACGGAACCATTCCATCATGAGGCCAGGGGCACGAAATCCCTCTGCTGCAGACAGCAGAGGGATTTCCTTTCTCCCCATAGCCTCGGGAGCTGGGAAGAGCTTCCCAGCTCCCGAGGCCCCTCCTTTCAGTGAAATGAAGATCAGCGCGCACATCGCACTGACTTCATTTCACTGAAAACGAAACTAAAATGAGCCTTTAGGCTCATTTCAGTTTCACTTTCTACGTGCTCAGGGGGCTATCTCAGCCACCTGAGCACGTAGAAAGACGGGAGAGGTATCATTGGAAAGGGGAGAATCTCCCCTTTCCAATGGTACCTCTCCTCGGTGGATCCCTGCTTGGGGATCGCCCCAGGAGGGCGATCCCCAAGCAGGATCCACCCACTAAGGCACCAGGGAGGGGGAGCGGCCCCTTGGGCAAGGGCTTTTGTTTCCCCCAAAAATTGCCATTGTTCAGTCTTTCTGCCCCCCGGGGGCAGATGGGAGCAGTAGCCCCCAATCTGCCCCCGGGGGGCAGAAAGCCCACTAGACACCTGGGATTTTTATTAAGTGCATTTATTTCAGGGTGGGGGCTGCCCGAAACGGGCACGCCAATGCACCCACCACCCAGCCACAATTACAGCCTTTCTGCCCCCCTGGGAGGCAGATGGGGGCAGTAGCCCCCAATCTGCCCCCGGGGGCAGAAAGCCCACTAAACACCAGGGATTTTTTGGACGCATTTGTTTTTAGGGTGGGGGCTGCCCGAAACGGGCACGCTAATGCCCCCACCCCCCACCACCATTACAGCATTTCTGCCCCCCGGGGGCAGAAAGCCCACTAAACACCAGGGATTTTTGGGACGCATTTTTTTAGGGTGGGGGCTGCCCGAAACGCTAATGCCCCCACCCCCCACCACCATTACAGCCTTTCTGCCCCCCCCCTGGGAGGCAGATGGGGGCAGTAGCCCCCAATCTGCCACCCCCGGGGGGTGGCAGAAAGCCCACTAAACGCCAGGGATTTATTTTATGTGTAATTTTTTTTAGGATGGGGGTTGCCCAAAAGGGGCACGCTAATGCCCCCACCCCCGTCAACATTACAGCCTTTCTGCCCCCCCCCTGGGGGGCAGATGGGGGCTGTAGCCCCCAATCTGCCCCTTCGGTGGGGCAGAAAGCCCACTAAACACCAGGGATTTTTTTTTGTGTAATTTTTTTTTAGGGTGGGGGCTGCCGAAAACGGGCACGCCAATGCCCCCACCCCCGTCACCATTACAACCTTTCTGCCCCGCCCTGGGGGGCAGATGGGGGCTGTAGCCCCCAATCTGCCCCCCCGGTGGGGCAGAAAGCCCATTAAACGCCAGGGATTTTTTTTTGTGCAATTTTTTTTAGGGTGGTGGCTGCCCAAAATGGGCACGCCAATGCCCCCACGCCCTTGCCACCATAACAGTCTTTCTGCCCCCCCCCGGGGCGGCAGAAAGCCCACTTGATGCCAGGGATTTTTTTTTGCAATTTTGTTTAGGGTGGGGGCTGCCCGAAGTGGGCACGCCAATGCCCAAATCCCCGCCACCATTACAGCCTTTCTGCTCCCCCTGGTCTCCCGATAAAAATGGTACCTCATACGCGTGGGTGGGGCAAGTACCCGCGACAGGCAAGGGCCCAAAACCTAGTGAGGCAACATCAAAATTACCTATCACAAACCAACCTGGTTTCAAGGGGGTCCCATGAGTTTTGGCCCCGGGTTCGGCGGCCAGCTAGGGAAACCTACCAAACCCACACATTTCTGAAAACTAGACACCCGGGGGATTCCAGGGAGGTATGGCTTGCGTGGATCCCCCAAAGTTTTCTTACCCAGAAACCCCCAGAAACCTGAAATTTTGCTGAAAAAACCACTTTTTTCACACATTTTTGTGTGGGAAAGTTGTGGCATCACCGGGCTGACACAAATTTCCTCTCACCCAGCGTTCCCCCAGGTCTCCCGATAAAAATGGTGCCTCACTCGGGTGGGAGGCCCAAGTACGCGCGACAGGCAAAGGCCCAAAACGTATTGAGGCAACATCAAAATTGACTATCAGAAAATGACCTGGTTTTGCAAGGGGGTCCCATGACTCTTTGGCTCGGGCTCGGCGGCCACCTAGGGAAACCTACCAAACCCACACATTTCTGAAAGAAGACACCCGGGGATTCAGGGAGGTATGGCTTGCGTGGATCCCCCAACGTTTTCTTACCCAGAATCCCCCAGAAACCTTAAATTTTGCTGAAAAGTCACTTTTTCACACATTTTTGTGTGGGAAAGTTGTGGCATCACCAGGCTGACACAAATTTCCTACCACCCAGCGTTCCCCCAGGTCTCCCGATACAAATGGTGCCTCACTCGGGTGGGAGGCCCAAGTACCCGCAACAGGAATGGGCCCAAAACGTATTGAGGCGACATCAAAAATGCCTATAGCAAAACGTCCTGGTTTTGCAAGGGGGTCCCATTACTTTTGGCCTGGGCTCGCGGCCACCTAGGGAAACCTAGCAAACCCACACATTTCTGAAAAGTAGACACCCGGGGATTCCAGGAGGTATGGCTTGCGTGGATCCACCAACGTTTTCTTACCCAGAATCCCTGCAAACCTGAAAGTTTGCTGAAAAATCACTTTTTCACACATTTTTGTGTGGGAAAGTTGTGGCATCATCGGGATGACACAAATTTCCTACCACCCAGCGTTCTCCAGGTCTCCCGATACAAATGGTGCCTCACTCGGGTGGGAGGCCCAAGTACCCGCAACAGGCATGGGCCCAAAACGCATTGAGGCAACATTGAAATTGCCTATCACAAAATGTTTTGGGCCCGTGCCTGTCGCGGGTACTTGGGCCTCCCAGCCGAGTGAGGCACCATTTTTATCGGGAGACCTGGGGAATGCTGGGTGTAGGAAATTTGTGTCATCCCGATGATGCTACAACTTTCCCACACAAAAATGTGTGAAAAAAGTGATTTTTTTCAGCAAAACTTCAGGTTTGCAGGGATTCTGGGTAAGAAAACGTTGGGGGATCCACGCAAGCCATACCTCCCTGGAATCCCCGGTGTCTACTTTTCAGAAATGTGTGGGTTTGTTAGGTTTCCTAGGTGGCCGCCGAGCCCCGGGCCAAAAGTCATGGGACCCCCTTGCAAAACCAGGTCGTCTTCTGATAGGCAATTTTGATGTCGCCTCAATACGTTTTGGGCCCTTGCCTGTCGCGCGTACTTGGGCCTCCCACCCGAGTGAGGCACCATTTTTATCGGGAGACCTGGGGAACGCTGGGTGGTAGGAAATTTGTGTCAGCCCGGTGATGCCACAACTTTCCCACACAAAAATATGTGAAAAAAGTGATTTTTTTCAGCAAAATTTCAGGTTTGCAGGGGATTCTGGGTAAGAAAACGTTGGTGGATCCACGCAAGCCATACCTCCCTGGAATCCCCCGGGTGTCTACTTTTCAGAAATGTGTGGGTTTGGTAGGTTTCCCTAGGTGCCAGCAGAGCTAGGGTTCAAAAACTACAGCTAGGCACTTTGCCAAAAAAGGGTCATTTTTCACAGTGAAATTGGGGTGTGTCCACGTTGCGTTTTGCGTCGTTTCCTGTCGTGGGCACTAGGCCTACCCACACAAGTGAGGTGCCATTTTTCTCAGAAGACTTTGGGGAACGTGGGGTGGGTGGAATTTTGTGGATCCATGCAGATTCCAGAACTTTCCACCACAGAAAAGCGAGGAAAATGTGTTTTTTTACACTTTTTAGGTTTGCAAGGGATTCTGGGTAACAGAACCTGGTGAGAGCCAGTCAAGTCACCCCATCCTGGATTTCCTGGGTGTCTAGATTTCAAAAATGTATAGGTTTGCTAGGTTTCCCTAGGTGCCGGCAGAGCTAGGGTTAAAAAACTACAGCTAGGCACTTTGCAAAAAAAGGGTCATTTTTCACTGTGAAAATGTGGTGTGTCCACGTTGCGTTTTGGGCCGTTTCCTGTCGCAGGCACTAGGCCTACCCACACAAGTGAGGTACCATTTTTATCGGGAGACTTAGGGTAACACAACATTGTAGAGCAACTGTTATTATCTATTGACTTTTGATGCATTTCTGCCTTCCAAATGAAAGACAATGTGTAAAAAGAAGCCATTTTGAAAAATGTCCTATAATTCTCATGCTAGTATGGGTACTCCCAATTTCGGAAATGTGCAAATATCTACTATTTCTAAACTCTATATTTTGTTCCCATTTCAGAAATACATAGGTGTCTTTCATACCGATTTTTCCATGTATAAATTTTCCCAGAATAATTGCTATATACCCAGTACATAATAAAAACCATTGCAAGACGCTGCTCAGTTATTGGCTCTGGGTTCGTCGGGTTCTTGGTGAACCTACAAGTCCTATATATCGCCACAACCAGAAAGGTCCAGCGGATGTAACGGTATATTGCTTTCAAATAGCTGTCATAATTAGAAGAAGTTACAGGTGAAAATGTTGACACAAATGGCTGATTTTTTCAACTAATTTTCAATTTTTCCTATATTTAACTGTTTGTTTCTATAAAAAAAACTTGAAGGATCTACACAAATGACCCCTTGCTGAATTCAGAATTTTGTCTACTTTTCAGAAATGTATAGCTTTCTAGGATCCATTATTGCTTTCATACCCATTTCTACCATTAACTGGAAGGAGGTTGAAAGCACAAAAAATTGCAGAAATAGACTATGTCCCAGAAAAATGCCAAAACTGTAAATTTTTTTGGTTTTCTGACAAAAGTCTGCTTGTCCCTGAAAGCTGGGAAGATGGTGATTTCAGCACCACAACCCCTTTTTTGATGCCATTCGCAGGGAAAAAAACAGACGCTTTCATCTGTAGCCCTTTTTTCGCATTTTTCCCCAAAAAACCAAAATTTAGCTGTATTTTAGCTAATTTCTGGGTCCCCTCCAGGGGAATCCACAAACCCTGGGTACCTTTAGAATCCCCATGATGTTGGAAAAAAAGGACGCAAATTTGGCGTGGATACGTTATGTGGTCAAAAAGTTACAGGGGCCTAAGCGTGAACTACCCCAAATAGCCAAGAAAAGGCTTAGCACAGGAGGGGAAAAGGCCTAGCAGCGAAGGGGTTAAAAACTAAGTGGGGTATAGGAATCCATCATTCATGGCAGGAACCTTAAATGTTATTGCCAATTACTTACTACATAAAGTGCAAAGTGCCTAAGGTGCCATATGTTTTAAATTGCTAAAACTATTTACAATAGGGAAGTCATATAGCAGCAAAGCCATAGCATAATTTCATCATTGGTTCCAAACTATCCTCTGCCACTCTAAATATTAAAGTGTCTTCGTGATATAAAGTGACTTATGCTTTGATCACACAGACTTTAAACTAACAGCAACCCACAAATTCAATTCTGCATAAAGCCTCAATGACTCACTGCATCAATGAATTTAAAGTGCATTGGAGTATATATAGTGACTAATGTTGCTACAGGCATATTCAGACATCATAATTACCCAATATAAATGGAGTCAAAGAAAATTATGCAGATCCTCACTGGTGTTCAGCCCATTTGGTATCTTAGAATCCAGCTCCAATATGAGCTTGGACTCAAGCTGCTGTAACAGCTTCTCCCTGTTACCACCTCTCCTCAACGCTGATACTGCCCCTATTAGGTAATATTTCAAACTGTTTAGGTTATTGTTGTGTACCAGTTTGAAGTGATGTGCCACCGGATATGTAGGATCTGAGTTCACTATAGCCCTAAGATGTTGTAAAAGTCTTGTATGTACTTGTAGTTTTGTACTGCCCACATAGCATAGGCCACATGTGCATTCAAGAACATATACAGCCAAGTCTGTCCTACAGTTGTAATGGCCCTTGATATCAATAGGTTTCACGCTGAAGGCTGACTCGTAGCTGGTGATGTTGATCCCAAATTTGCAAGCCCGACATGAGCTACATTTAAAAAAAGCTTTTTTCAGGGACAACCAGTTTGTATTCTTCACTGCTTCAGGGCTACTATTAACTAATGTATTCCTCATAGATCGAGCTTGCCTAAAGGTTAAGGTAGGTTTTTTAGGGAGAACTTGACCTAATGTAATGTCTGTATGACAATGGGCCATTGTTTGTTAATGATGGATCTGATCTGTCTCTCTTGTCGGCTGAAGGTGGTAATCAATCTGATGTTGTTAACATCATCACTTTCACTAGGGTCACTATCTGGTTCGTGGTGTGAACTGGTGGAGGTCTGAAATAGGATGGATTCTCTAGGTCTTTCATTAGCCTTAATTATAGCTTGTTCGATGATGTCAAAATTGTATCCTCGATCAAGGAATCTTTCAATAGCTTCTTCTTGACATAGTGCTAAATCATTCTCCGAGCTGCAGATCTTACGCAGTCTCAGGAACTCTCCATATGGGATACTTTTAATTAAATGTTTTGGGTGGAAGCTAGATGCGTGAAGAATGGAATTCCCCGCTGTGCTTTTGCGATGTAGCCTAGACTCTAGTCTACCATTCTTAACATACACTTGAACATCCAGGAATTCAATGACATTCCTGTTTATCTGTGCAGTGAATTCTAGGTTCATAGTGTTCACATTGATGCATTTAACAAATGATGCGGCACTCTCCTCAGTCCCCCGCCAAATGACAAAAATATGATCATTAAATCGCCACCAGCCCACCACATGATTTTCCCATTCAGTGCTGTGGTTCACCCTGAGGACGCGCTGCTCCCACCAGCCCACGTGTAAACATGCGTACGTGGGGGATAATTGGACGACCTGGCACCAGAGATAGGCCTTTGTGTACTTTGCTGATTAAATAAATCATAGGTAGTACAGGAAATTCATTATTTAAAAACTGAAATTCCTCCTTTGAGATAAGTCCTCCACGCTTCCATTTGGAGAGGTCTTCTTTCAAAGCAGATTTCACAGCTCTAATTTGTTGAATTGATGATTTCCTATAACACTGTGCATCATCAAGGTGTCTAAAAGCTTCCTTGCGATATTCTGCTTTGGACCATAGAACCATATTACCACCCTTATCAGATTTGTTGATGATTACTTCATTGTTGTTACACAGTTTCTGCATCAAATTGTGGTATTGTCTCTCTTGGTATTTAAATCTCCTCATTGTTTGACTGGACTTCCGATTGAGTTTCTTGATTTCCTCCACTACCTGATCATTAAAGATATCAACCGCATCCCTGGGCATCTTTGGCATAAAGGTCGGCACAGGTCTGAAAGGGCTCTTAAAGGTTCCTGATAGGTTTATGCCTGCTGTAATTATCACTCGTTGGATAGAGGCTGCTGTATGCTTGGCCCCTTCCTCATTTTTTAGTGCTTACAGTGTCCGTAGAGTTTCAACATCAGATACTTGTAAATTGTCATGTTCTGTCTCTAACAATGTTGTTTCTCTGATAGGTTGACCGGTCACATTTTTCATTTTGAAGTATTTTGCTCACTTGAATTTCCTAATAAACTTGAACACATCAATTCTTGTTTGGTTGTAATTAAAGTTGCTTTCAGGACAATACATTAGTCCAAGTGAAAGCCGTTGAATCTCCGCCTTACTTAACTGAATGTCTGTCAAATTGATGACTGTATTTTCAGTTGTATTTACTTTCTTCTCCACTTTTTGCCTTGTTGCTGCTTGTTTGTTGCTGTTTTTGAGCTTTCTCCTTGCCCGTCTTCTTTGATTCCTTCTCTGCCTTGATTGAATTTTGGAATGCGTGGCCGCACTGTTTGCCTGCGGTCCGGCCGTAAAAAAGCCAGTTCCTCTGCCAGTGTTGGATTCACCAGGTTTTTCCCCCTAATGTTCGCAATTTATCTACCATCCTCCAAATATGTTTCACTTGGCGCAGAGCTTAGATCAGAGGCGGATGTAGCGTCAGCTGTGTGGGTGTTGATTCCAGCATTCTGACCCACAATATTAGAATTAGTGAAACGTTGCCTCTTGATGGTATCAAATTTTCTAGAGAAAGTAAATACTTGCCCTGTTTCTTAATCCACTTCGTCCCTAGCAAATTTGAAAGCTTTTCTTGTTTTAATAACTTCCTCTTGTTTTTTGAGACGTTCAACTATATCTTTAAGACTTGTTAAGATCAATTCCTTTTGGTCAGATTCATCCAAAAGGACATTGATGCGTTCAATTTCCTTCAGTATGCTTACACAATCAATCTCTGCATACTTAATTAGGATTAGTACCAGTCTCATAGATGCTTCTAAGTTGCTCTCTGCACATTCTTTGAGCATTAGGGGATTTGGATTTTCGAAACTGGGGGCCAACATAATGCGTAATCCTCGAGGCACTCTACCCACATCATGATATTTCTCCAGGGATTTCTTTTCCCACCCTTTTGTCAATTCTGTCCTCGTATTCTTTTCCATATGTGTGTGTATACATATATATAATATGAAAAGAGAAAAGAGAAATGCATACACTACATGATTATGTTTATTTGGATATGTAACTCTTGTTGTGTACATATACATGTATGTATCATAATGGGTTTAGCCTTTGTGTAGGGATGTACCTGCATAGGTGTGCATGTAAATAGGTGTATATAAAAACATTTGATATGTATGTATGCCTATGTATGTATATATATATATATATATATTTATATGTATATATATATATATATTCCAACAAAGAGAGTGTCCCCTCAAGGAAGCCACACACAAGGAGGTAAGTCTTCACGCTTTAATTGGAGAAAGCTACAGCCTGGAAGACAGAACACTTCCCCTGATGCTCTAGCACCCGACGCGTTTCGTGCTTCCACGAACTTAATCTTGGGAAGAATCAATTGGCAGTCGCACCACTTCAAACACCTGATATTGTTCATGAGACCCGCCCCAGTGGGCGTAGACAGTCGCGCTGCCTGTTGGTCCCTTTAGTGTTAGGCAATCATCCTCCAGTGAGTAGTGAGCGCGCTGCCACATTAAAGATGAATAAAAATCCCCAGTGGGTTGGCAGAATGTCCCATTCACTCCAGGCTGTACTGTATAACTTTCACCGCGTCCTTCCTGTCTACTGAACTGCTGCACGCCGGCTGGCGTCAGCATGGGTCCGCTACAACACGGCAGGGCCTCCTCACGGCAGGACTGGCCGTATCACATTCCAACAAAGAGAGTGTCCCGCAAGGAAGCCACACACAAGGAGGTAAGTCTTCACGCTTTAATTGGAGAAAGCTACAGCCTGGAAGACAGAACACTTCCCCTGATGCTCTAGCGCCCGACGCGTTTCGTGCTTCCACGAACTTAATCTTGGGAAGAATCAATTGGCAGTCGCACCACTTCAAACATCTGATATTGTTCATGAGACCCGCCCCAGTGGGCGTAGACAGTCGCACTGCCTGTTGGTCCCTGTAGTGTTAGGCAATCATCCTCCAGTGAGTAGTGAGCGCGCTGCCACATTAAAGATGAATAACAAAATCCCCAGTGGGTTGGCAGAATGTCCCATTCACTCCAGGCTGTACTGTATAACTTTCACTGCATCCTTCCTATCCACTGAACTGCTGCACGCCGGCTGGCGTCAGCATGGGTCCGCTAGAACGTGGCGGGGCCTCCTCACGGCAGGACTGGCCGTATCATTGTGTGTGGCTTCCTTGAGGGGACACTCTCTTTGTTGGAAAATATATATATAACGAGATCAAGGGCAAGTGTTGCCCGAAACGCGTCGTTCTGTGGAGCAATTAAACATCTTCATGCCAACAATTTCCAGTGGTTCGTGGATTCTCTGTTCGCCCATCTGGGATGTGGAGGTGCGGAGAAGCTGAGTTGGTTTGTTGATATATATATATATATATATATATATATATATATATATATATATATATATTCCACAGGTACGCTCCTTCTGTTCTCCCTCGCCCGTAGGTAGCTGGTGTGCCAAAGCCGGCGGAGCACACCGGACATTGAAATTCCGTATGCACCAAAGTAAGCACGCACTCGGGGGATGAATTCACCAACAGTTGTTTTAAACCAGTTACACGTTTAGACTGCAAAGCAGTCTTGATCACACACCGGAAACAGGGTGGATCGCATAATTCATACAATGTGTAAACATAAACAAAAGGCCAAGAAACAATAGATTGTTGTTTTGAAACGTAATCATGGCATCTGTTAGAAATGGGGGTCTCTAGTTGGCAGAGGTAGGTACCTTTGTCCAAGTAGGGACCCTCCTTCCTAGTCAGGGTAAGGGAGATTCACTTCTAAAATAACCCCTGCTCAACCCCTTGGTAGCTTGGCTGAGCAGACAGGCTTATCTCAGAGGCAGTGTGTAAAGCATTTGTGAACACATACAGTAATACAGTGAAAACACTACAAATGGACACCACACCAGTTTAGAAAAACAAGAAATCTTTATCTAAACCAAAACAAGACCAAACGACAAAAATCCACAGTACAGTAATAAAAATATGACTTTCAGATGGTAGAAATAGATCAGTTCAAAGGAAATTGCAGATGCGACACTTTTCACACAAAGTACCTTGGATGCATCGCGCAAAAAGGGCCGCAGGGCAGGTGATGCGTCGGTTCCTTACACTCAGGGAAGGTGATGCGTCGGTTCCTTTCTCCGGGGGATGTGATGCGTTGGTTCCTTACTGCTGTGCAGGGGAGGTGATGCGTCAATTCCTTATCAGAGAGGAGGTGATGCATCAGTTTCTTACTGCATGGGGAGGTGATGCGTCGGTTTCTTACTGCATCCCCCAACGATGCGACAGACTTGGCGCCTCGATGCGTTGCGACAATCCGGGACGATGCGTGGATTCTTGCATCTGCACAGCAGGGCTTGCGTCAGAATCGGTGCGCTGATCTCGGACTTAGGAGATCGTTGCTCTCGATGCGGCGTGTGGCGATTTCTCGAGCCGCGGCAGGCGCTGCGACGGTTTCTTCGGCGATGCATCAGAAACAGGTACGGATGCATCACGCTTCTCGGTGTTGCGTTGATTTTTCCAGCTCCCAGTGGAAAACAGTCTCTAGAGGTCCAAAACAACAGCAGGCACCTCTTTGCAGGTCAGAACTCCCAGCAAGGAAGCTCAGGGGAGCTGGTGGTGAAGTCTTTGTGTCCCTGAGACTTCAGAACAGGAGGCAAGCTCAGTTTCAAGCCCTTGGAGATCTTCCTCAAGCAGGAGACACAGCAAACAACAAAGTCCTTTCTCCTTTCCTTGGCAGCAAGTAGCCACTGCAGACCAACCCCAGACAGCAAACAGCACAAGGGCAGTATTCCTCCTCAGCTTCTCCAGCTCTTCTCCTTGGCAAAGGTTCCTCTTGATTTCCAAAAAGTGACCTAAAGTTCTGGGGTATGGGCCCCAATATCTATACTACAAAATCTTTTGTTTTCTGGTGGCAGAGAAGCCCTGTGCTTGGTCGAAACCAGTTCTGTCCTTTCTGGTGCAGCTTCCTGGCAGGAGGTGGAGACAGCATTGTGGAATGCAGACCAGGCCCATTCAGGTGAAAGGAAATCTCCTCCCCCTACTCTAAATGCAGCCCAGGTCTATTCAGCCCAGCCCTGACTCATCAGACTCTCTGGAGCCACTGCTCCTCCCCAGCCCCTGTCATCCAAAGCCAGACATGCAATACACAAACCTAGCAGAGGCACACTGGATGGCTAAGCAAGAAAATACCTACTTTCTAAAAGTGGTATTTTCAAACACAGAATGTAAAAATCACCCTCACTAAAAGATGCATTTTAACATTCTGACACACACCAGAGCATGTCCTAGCTTTCACATACGCTGCACCCTGCCCACAGGGGTAACTTGGGCCTACCTTAGGGGGTGACTAACATGTAAGAAAAGGGAAGGGTAGGGCCTGGCAAGTGGGTGCACTTCATACACAAAAAAGGAGCATAAGGGGGAATATTAATCAGGTTGCCCCCCACTCAATCACTTATAAATCCACAGAACCTGATTAATTACGAACACTACTTTATTGCCGGATAACAGGAGCAGTTAAAACATTATCTCTGCTCGTGGGATGGTCTGTATGCCGTTCACCTCCCGGTCCGAGTGTTCAATTCGTAATATTTGTCAATACACCACGTGTCATTTCATCTTGTAAACAGCAAGAAGAAAAAAAGAAGAAAAAATGTGTGAAAGGTCAGAAAGTACCTCACGTAAGCATCACCCAGGGAGCTGCTGGTTGGTACTCACCAGTTTGCCCACGCTATCATCATTGGTAACTTTCATAACCATAAAGGAAGAAAAAAGTGTCAATTTTGAGAGGTGAAGAAAAGAAAAGAAATGATGTGTATACAGATGCACTACAAGTGCATGTGTCATTCTATACCCACTGGGCCCCGTCGTGAAAAGAAAAAGAGAGATTAGCTTCTCCAAGCTAAAATGAGGTGTGACTCACTTGCAAAAACGCATAATTTATTAGGTGCCGTGAGTACCCTCAGATTAAAAGAATGGCATGTGTTTGACCATTTCAAATGAGAAAGGCCGACATGTTTCGTTGCCAATCTAATTGCGGCAACTTCATCAGGGCTCGGGGGACCAGTCTTCACCTCACTGGTACTTCAAGCTTAACCTGTGGTTATTGACAAAATAAAAGAAAGAACGTGCCAACCATAAATAACACATATAAAGCAACAGCTTGCAAATGCGCCCAAAATTCAGTATATGCCAACACCTCGAAGTAGCATATTTATCGGGTGGTTGCTATCATCTCTCGTACCCGCAACACACATATTATGAGGATCCCGCACCTTTTACTCACGCATCCCCACTGAAAACCGGGGTTGCCGCACATCAACCTGCAGGTGTACATATGTACATTTTTAGTAGACCACATTATCCACCACCCGTGGCCATGCCATTCGAGCCACATAGTAGTCAATAGCCCTCTTTTCACTCATTCTTCCATTGCACTAAATGCCATGGGTTCATCCCAATCCCCAGAGGGTCCTTATGTCGACGCCGCCCCATTTTAGGTGCCGGTAGGTTGTGTCATCTATACTTATTACACTCCCCCACTCAGATGCGTCACTTTCAAAGCGGGGCTTCACATGCTACAATGGACCTACGTGCTTGCTCTCTCACAGCAAATCAGCACCCCCATGTATTGTGGATCCCTCTTACCGCACTCGCGGACGCCTCTGCTTTGTGCTCCGTCACGTTGCACTCGGAGTTCGCCAGTGCTTTCAAACAACGCGACCCGGAAGGCTTACCTGGGTCACGCCCACATTACGAAACTACCTTTTCAAACCCGGGGGCCATAGTGAAATGGTGTTTTATAAACGGCTTGTTGGTAAATATATATTAACCACATAACAGCTTTTTCCAAGGAAACACTTTAAAAGAAGGGAAGCACTCATGTTCAGCTTTTCATTCAGTCCCAACGGCATATTAAAACAGAGTTCTCTGTATAAGCCTTGCTAAGTGTGTTATGATCTACAAGCCTAAAATACCTTACATGCTACCTACTCTTTCACGGGGGCCATATTGAAACAATATTATGTTAGCTAATATGGTGTGTACTAAAGCTTAGGAGTGACAAAATGGATTCCAAGTGGGTACCCCAGTCAGTGCACCGTGATGGTATTGGCATTTTTTTCCCAAAAAGATTTTTGTAGTCATGGAGCAAACCATTGTGGGATGTAGGGAAAATCAATGTGTGTAGCTTTATGTAGGTCACTACTGTTCTATTTGTCCACTTTATTCCACTCGATGGAATCATTCAGGCCAATTTGATCCGCCTTCTCTATGAAAATCCACTGTGACTCCTTCCTTGCTAGAATATCATCAATGCTGTGTGTATCACCCACTATCCTCTCGAGCACAGTCCATTTCAGATCCCTGAAATTGTGTTTTTGTTCCTGATAGTGCTGAACAAGGCGTGTGGTCAATTTCTCCGCCTTGAGGGTGCTCATATGTTCTTGTATCGTCACCTTCACTTTTCGTGACGTGAGACCAATATATTGCAACCCACATGCACAGGTAAGCCTGTACATTACGTGCATCGTGTTGCAGTTACTGAATTTGTTGAGATACCACATCCTCCCACTTGTGAGTTGAATGCTTTGGTCACCTCCGTAAGATCACAAACCGAGCAACACCCACATGGGTGATGCCCCGTTGGTATACCTGACTCTTTTTTTCTGCTGACTGGGGCGAGTATGAACCAACCGATCTCTTAGGTTGGAAGCCCTTCTACATGCAAACCTTGGGGGGGGGCATCTTTGTTTCCCTTGTGTCCAGCAGTGACCAATGTTTTCTTATTATCTGCCTGATTTTAGTTGACAGTGGGTCAAAGGTAGTGACCACTGGTAAACACAGCTCCTTCTGTCTCACATTCCTCTCTAACAAGGCCTCGTGGGGGCCATTTAAGGCCCTCTTACGTGCCCTTTTGACCACCTTGGTGGGGTAAGCTCTGTTTTTTAACTTAGTGACCAACTCCTCAGATTGTTCCATATACATTTCTGTAGAGGTACAATTAGTGAAGTATCCTAAAAACTGACCCACGGGAAGGTTGTCCCGCAGGGTTCTGGGGTGGAAAGAGCGATAATGAAGCAGAGAGTTCCTGTCGGTAAATTTTTGATGGACAGTCATATGCAGTCTGTTATCAATTGCAGTTATGTCTAGGTCTAAATAGACGGCTGAATGCCTGTTGATGGTTCATGTAAACCGTAGACAGCTGTCTGCCTCGTTCAGCCATTCCAAGAAGGCCTGCAACCGATCTTCTGGCCCAGTCCAGATACAAAGCACATCATCAATAAACCTCTTCCAAAGAGAAATATTCTCTTGGAAGGGGTTGGAGGCGTGATAGAGGACATTCTCCTCAAACTAGCCCACATAAATGCAGGCCAGACTGGGCGCAAATGTAGCCCCCATTGATGAGGCGTATCAAATTGGCATGAATGATTCTCCTCAACCGTAGAAATTGACCTACCGGGAGATTGTCTCGGAGTGCACGGGGATGAAAACTTTTATAGTTTAAAAGAGCATTACAAGCCATGGGTTTCTGATAGAGTTCAGTGTATATCTTCCCATCTTTGGGATACAATCTCAGATCCAAAAAAGGTAGTGTCTCGTTACTGGATTCACACGTAAATTTGAGGTGGAGATTGAGAGAATTGAGCCAATTGGAAAACTCTAGTAGCGATTTTTGATCACCCTCCCAGATGACCAAAATATCATCGATGTAACGCTTCCACAGCAACAATTTGCTGTGGAAGGGATTCACCACTGGGTAAATGTATGTTTCTTCAAACCAGTGCATGAAGAGGTTGGCCATACTGGGGGCACAGGTACTGCCCATTGAAGTGCCAGTCACCTGCCAGTACAGTTGGTCTTCAAAGGAGAAAAAATTCTCTCTCATTGCTAAATTAGCACACTTCATTACAAAAGACGTAGGAGTCTGGTCACTGCGAGGGCTTTCTTCCAATAGATCATTAATGGTCCGGAGATTATCCTCTTGAGGGATATTCGTGTAGAGGGCCTCGACGTCAAATGAAACCATGAGATGTATAGCCGGATCAAATTCAATTGTAGTCAGGAAAGACAAAACATGTTTGGTGTCCTGCAAGTACGATGGCATCTTGGCCACCAGCAGTCGGAGAAACCAGTCTACAAATTGTGACAATGGTTCTAATAAAGAACCAATGCCAGAAACTATAGGCCGTCCAGGAGGAGGCCTCTGGGTTTTGTGTATCTTCGGCAAGATATAAAATGCCGGAATCTTCGGTGCTTAGGTGTGAGGAATTCAGCTTCATTTTTGGTAATCCATCCAGCTTCAACTGCCTCCTTAACAAGTCTACAAATGGTATTCTGTAGTCTTGTAGTAGGGTCACGCATGATCGGCCTATAATATTTAGTATCTTGTAGCTGCCGCAAACATTCTGTGCGGTAAGCTAAAGCATCCATCACAACAGTAGCTCCACCTTTGTCAGCTTGTTTAATAACGATCAAAGGGTCTGTTCCTAATTCATGTGCGCACCGTTCTTCTGCTTTGTTCATGTTAAAAAATGGTTGTATTGCTTGGCTTTTCTCAGCATTAAAAGACTGTAAAACAGCTTTTTCAAAAGTCGCTTCCTCAGAAGGTAGTTGTTGTAGTGTAGGTAAGAATGTAGACTTCGTCCTCAGGCCAGTATTGTCTGAATTTACTGGCCTAGTATCCACAGAATTCTCAAAGAAAAAGGAGAGACGGATTTTGCGGAAAAAGGCAAAAAGTTCTTGGTGAGTTTTAAAATCATCACCCATATAGGTAGGAACAAACCCTAATCCTTTGTTGAGTATCGTAATTTCAAAAGGGTTTAGGATTTTCTGACTCAGATTGACTATTAGGACATTGTGGCACTGGTCGATGCGCCCGACATGCTCCGTGTGATCCGTTGTTCCAGGGAGGGATCCCACTGTACCTGGGGTCTCTGTTGTTCCGGTCGTGATTCCGGTCGACGATCTCTGTTGTTTCTTCGTCTTCCTCTTCGTCCCCTGTCCTGGCCTACAAAAGGACCATGAAACCCAGGTCCTTGATAGGGAAAAGGTTGAAAGGGTGGTGGTTGAAATTGCCAAGGTTGTGGCGGCCACCAGGCATTGGTAGGAGGCCTGTATGCAAAATGGCCCCGTCCTCTCACTTGTCCAGGGTATTGAGCAGTCTCAGTATCACTGGAGCCCGAGTCATCTGATTGGCTCCAATCATCTGAGTTCGAGGTCCATTCATCTGTGTTCTGGCGCCATCCGCGTGCTCTTCTCCGATTGGTCTTCTTGATTGGTTGTGTGGTGTATTCGTCAGTTATATATGGGTAGATTTTTTCTTGGGTAAATCTATCCATATCTTTTTTCAATTTATTCACGGTATATTTAATGAGATCATCCTTAGTTTCGTTCAGAGTTTTAGTGATTTCTTCTAAACGTTTTTTTATAGAAGGTGATTTGAGCAGAACATTTTAACTGATTCTCCAATGTTTGGATCTCAATTATCAACAAATCTGATGTTTCTTTCGCTGTGGTAATCAATAAAATCAGCCAATCTCTAGAGCACTTCCAAGCAATCTTGGACCAATTGATCTTAAAAACTTTATTATCAAGGAACAATTTAGGGGCATTGGAAACCACTAGGCCCTGGGGTGCTATGTTAGCTCTCAGATATTCAGTGAGAATGGCTGCATGTAATGCTGTGCGTATATGTTGTCTCTTCAAATTAGTTAGTTTGTTCCATTCATCTGTCAATGCAAGTGTCTGTGTAATCTGTGTGTCCAAAATACTAGGTGTCTGCAATATGGCTTGAACCATATCCTCATCAAAAGCTAGGCCTGTGTTTTCAGTCATAATGCCTAGTCAAAAAAAGAAAGTTAAACTAAATATTTGTGACCCACAGATCAAAGAATGTACTAGTATAAATCA
Organism: Calotriton arnoldi; assembly: GCA_963921515.1. NCBI lineage: Eukaryota > Metazoa > Chordata > Amphibia > Caudata > Salamandridae > Calotriton > Calotriton arnoldi. The sequence continues at coordinate 32,261 of CAWUFW010024196.1, forward strand.
CACACAATAGGGTCTAAGGAAGAACTATGCTACAATATAGAAAATTCTATCCTATATAACTTCCGTAATCATAATACCCACACAGTATATAGGGTAGCGCTATAGAAATTGATATGTGAGAAAAGAACAGGGGCACAACAGAGTTGTGGACGAAAACCCTCACTCACCCGAGGGTGACATGCTTCATCATAGGGTTCCTCCAACACACGGGGACTGCAAGGTACCCCGTGTGGGCCACAACTTTACCTAAGAGGGAAGGAGCAGAAGTGCAAAGCACGTGTTGGATCTACCAACTCAATAGGGCAAGGAAGGGCAGAGTGCAAATAAATGAGTGAGAAAAGTGAATTAAAACTACCTACATAGGGGCAACAACTTTATTCTTCCATCCTATGTGGTAGTGGATAAAAAGCAAGTGAAAGTAGGGTTATGGACGTATACCCTATTTAGTGATCAACATGTTTCTGCCATAACGACAATCCAGTTCAGGGCATTCATCAGGACCAATATCTAAACAGTCACTCTGCTATATCAACTGTACAAATAATAATGTGAAAGTGGTACTTAGGCCTCAATTCTTGACCATCAAGCGCCTACGTCAATCAATATGATAGGTCAGAAGGCTCTGCAAAACAATGAAACCACATTTTATCAATGAATAGAACTGTCACCGATATGCACCACCACCCTAATTCAGTGCCCAATAAGGTTAGAAACTCTTACCTACTGAGTAGTATGTGTATTCCAACTCAACCATCTACAGAGTCTCTCACCATGTCGGTTATTCTAGTAGGGGTTAAATTGGATTGTATCAACTTATTAAAATTATCAAGTGAAGCACAAATTGCAGACACCTCCAAGTCCAAACAACAAAAACAACACACTGGACTATGGTATATCGGTTAGAATAATCTCTAGTCTGTAGTTAGACCATTACGGTAGTGTAGTAACCGATATAGACAGCAGCATCTGATATTGTACCAAGAACATGCCACATACCAATTAACTCGGCAGGCGATATAAGCATGCTTGATGTGTAAGAGCGTATTTCTTAAACGTAACTCCGTAAGATTGGACCGGAGAACTTAAATAGCTGATTGCTCGACCTCAACCGAGCTCTATAGGCAAGTAATGCCCGATACATCAGAGCGTGTGCCTAAGCAGACCTTCGTACTTTGGAACATACGACGTGAAGGAATATTTAAAAGCTGTGTCCCGACTCAATCTTAACTATCATAGTGTATGTACGCTCGCGCTCACCTTAAAAACCTCCACTGTGCTCCATGTAGACTCTGGAGAAAGCACCGTACAATGTGTTTACACTGCTATATACGCTGAAATGTGCCCGGGACAGTGCAAAGCGCGACGTGTACGTGTCGCGTCATCGCGCTTCTACGTAAGATTACCATAACAACGGAGTAAACAAAACTCCGTCGGGTCTACCATTAGCGGCAGCTTACTACGTATTCCTATGTGGCATGTTCATATCCGCCCGCTGTATCGGTGTATCATTGTGTAAAGATAGAAAATAGAAAATAAAAATAAAAAATCTAATGGTAGTAAGGAGAATTGTCACTCTCATTAGATAAAAAGGAGAGACAGAAAATGAAAATGAAAATTGCAAGCAGGAATTCAACTAAACAAACTGGACAACCGGTGTGATCCAAAGAGCCCTTTGGACTAAATCATATAGCTAATACAATACAGCTGATTGTATGACCCCATTTAAGTAAATGTAGGTCTATGGTGAGTACAGATAAATATATTAAGTGACCATATAAGGCGGCAGATTTTCTCTGTCTAGTTTGGTAAGAGCAAAGAAATTCATGATAGTTGGAAACAGACCATGCAGCTGCATGGTGTATCATCTGTCTGTGTTATTGGGATCACACTGCACACCATGGAATATCATCGTTGAGGCCTTTCTGGTGGCTACCTAGTCTGAACACCCACCGTTGTTCTCTGTGGAACAATGTGGTCTCAAGAGGTCCCATATTTCTATGATAGTAGGGTTTGTCCAAAACCACCCATCTAAGGTCTTCCTCTGTATGTCCGGCATCAAGAAAATGCCGAGTGAGTTTCGTATTAGATTTCTTTCGTTTGATGGAACTCTTGTGTTCAATCATCCTAGTTTTGACTTTCCGGGTAGTCATGCCCACGTAGTTTAACTTGCAGGGACATTGGATCAAATATATAACTGCCTCTGAATTACAATTAGTGTGGCTAGTTAATAACCAAGGTGTTTTTAATCCCAGGTCAAGTTGTGATGTCCGTGTGGTCAAATGACATACCACACAAGTACCACAGGGGAAATGGCCTTGGACTGGTGTACCAGTGTGGATGGTCTGTAATTGATCTGTCAAACGCGGAAACCTCGGCCTAGAATGTACCAAGATGTTCCCAAGATTCCTACTTCGTTTAAAGGCAAAGAGGGGTCTCTCACACACCTTTTTGAATTTATTTAAGATATGCCAATTAGAGTTAATGGCTTTCTTGATTGTAGTGCTGAGATGGCTGAATGTACTGACACACACCAAACGATCAGTAGAAGGTTTAACATGCGTCTCTAGTAGTGCCTCTCGGTTGTTGTTCCGGGCTCTCTTGCTCGCACTCCGTATCAAATATGCTGGATACTGTTGTGTCCGGAGATGTGCACTTAGATTGGTTGCATGTTTGTGATGCATACTGAGTTCAGTGCAATTTCTCCTCAACCGTAGAAATTGACCTACCGGGAGATTGTCTCGGAGTGCGCGGTGATGAAAACTTTTATAGTTTAAAAGAGCATTACAAGCCATGGGTTTCTGATAGAGTTCAGTGTATATCTTCCCATCTTTGGGATACAATCTCAGATCCAAAAAAGGTAGTGTCTCATTACTGGATTCACACGTAAATTTGAGGTGGAGATTGAGAGAATTGAGCCAATTGGAAAACTCTAGTAGCGATTTTTGATCACCCTCCCAGATGACCAAAATATCATCGATGTAACGCTTCCACAGCAACAATTTGCTGTGGAAGGGATTCACCACTGGGTAAATGTATGTTTCTTCAAACCAGTGCATGAAGAGGTTGGCCATACTGGGGGCACAGGTACTGCCCATCGAAGTGCCAGTCACCTGCCAGTACAGTTGGTCTTCAAAGGAGAAAAAATTCTCTCTCATTGCTAAATTAGCACACTTCATTACAAAAGACGTAGGAGTCTGGTCACTGCGAGGGCTTTCTTCCAATAGATCATTAATGGTCCGGAGAGTATCCTCTTGAGGGATATTCGTGTAGAGGGCCTCGACGTCAAATGAAACCATGAGATGTATAGCCGGATCAAATTCAATTGTAGTCAGGAAAGACAAAACATGTTTGGTGTCCTGCAAGTACGATGGCATCTTGGCCACCAGCGGTCGGAGAAACCAGTCTACAAATTGTGACAATGGTTCTAATAAAGAACCAATGCCAGAAACTATAGGCCGTCCAGGAGGAGGCCTCTGGGTTTTGTGTATCTTCGGCAAGATATAAAATGCCGGAATCTTCGGGTGCTTAGGTGTGAGGAATTCAGCTTCATTTTTGGTAATCCATCCAGCTTCAACTGCCTCCTTAACAAGTCTACAAATGGTATTCTGTAGTCTTGTAGTAGGGTCACGCATGATCGGCCTATAATATTTAGTATCTTGTAGCTGCCGCAAACATTCTGTGCGGTAAGCTAAAGCATCCATCACAACAGTAGCTCCACCTTTGTCAGCTTGTTTAATAACGATCAAAGGGTCTGTTCCTAATTCATGTGCGCACCGTTCTTCTGCTTTGTTCATGTTAAAAAATGGTTGTATTGCTTGGCTTTTCTCAGCATTAAAAGACTGTAAAACAGCTTTTTCAAAAGTCGCTTCCTCAGAAGGTAGTTGTTGTAGTGTAGGTAAGAATGTAGACTTCATCCTCAGGCCAGTATTGTCTGAATTTACTGGCCTAGTATCCACAGAATTCTCAAAGAAAAAGGAGAGACGGATTTTTGCGGAAAAAGGCAAAAAGTTCTTGGTGAGTTTTAAAATCATCACCCATACAGGTAGGAACAAACCCTAATCCTTTGTTGAGTATCGTAATTTCAAAAGGGTTTAGGATTTTCTGACTCAGATTGACTATTAGGTCATTGTGGCACTGGTCGATGCGCCCGACATGCTCCGTGTGATCCGTTGTTCCAGGGAGGGATCCCACTGTACCTGGGGTCTCTGTTGTTCCGGTCGTGATTCCGGTCGACGATCTCTGTTGTTTCTTCGTCTTCCTCTTCGTCCCCTGTCCTGGCCTAAAAAAGGACCATGAAACCCAGGTCCTTGATAGGGAAAAGGTTGAAAGGGTGGTGGTTGAAATTGCCAAGGTTGTGGCGGCCACCAGGCATTGTTAGGAGGCCTGTATGCAAAATGGCCCCGTCCTCTCATCTGTCCAGGGTATTGAGCAGTCTCAGTATCACTGGAGCCTGAGTCATCTGATTGGCTCCAATCTTCTGAGTTCGAGGTCCATTCATCGGTGTTCTGGCGCCATCCGCGTGCTCCTCTCCGATTGGTCTTCTTGATTGGTTGTGTGGTGTATTCGTCAGTTATATATGGGTAGATTTTTTCTTGGGTAAATCTATCCATATCTTTTTTCAATTTATTCACCTTATATTTAATGAGATCATCCTTAGTTTCGTTCAGAGTTTGTGATTTCTTCTAAACGTTTTTTATAGAAGGTGATTTGAGCAGAACATTTTAACTGATTCTCCAATGTTTGGATCTCAATTATCAACAAATCTGATGTTTCTTTCGCTGTGGTAATCAATAAAATCAGCCAATCTCTAGAGCACTTCCAAGCAATCTTGGACCAATTGATCTTAAAAACTTTATTGTCAAGGAACAATTTAGGGGCATTGGAAACCAATATATATTTACCATCAAGCTGTTTATAAAACACCATTTCAATATGGCCCCCGGGTTTGAAGAGGTAGTTTCATATTGTACAATATGGGGCGTGGGCGTGACCCGGGTAAGACTTCTCGGTCGCGTTGTTTGAAAGCACTGGCGAACTCCGAGTGCAACGTGACGGAGCACGAAGCAGAGGCGTCCGCGAGTGGGGTAAGAGGGATCCAGAATACATGGGGGTGTGGACTCGCTGTGAGAGAGCAAGCACGTAGGTCCATTGTAGCATGTGAAGCCCCGCTTTGGAGGTGACGCATCTGAGTGGGGGAGTGTAATAAGTATAGATGACACAACCTACCGGCACCTAAAATGGGGCGGCGTCGACATAAGGACCCTCTCTGGGGATTGGGATGAACTCATGACATTTAGTGCAATGGAAGAATGAGTGAAAGGAGGGCTATTGACTACTATGTGGCTCGAATGGCATGGCCATGGGTGGTGGATAATGTGGTCTACTGAAAATGTACATACGTACACGTGCAGGTTGATGTGCGGCGACGCCGGTTTTCAGTGGGGATGCATGACTAAAAGGTGCGGGATCCCCATAATGGTGTGTTGCGGGTACGAGAGATGATAGCAACCACCCGGTAAATATGCTACTTCGAGGTGTTTGCATATACTGAATTTTGGGCGCATTTGCAAGCTGTTGCTTTATATGTGTTATTTATGGTTGGCACGTTCTTTCTTTTATTTTGTCAATAACCACAGGTTAAGCTTGAAGTACCAGTGAGGTGAAGACTGGTCCCCCGAGCCCTGATGAAGCTGCCGCAATTTGATTGGCAACGAAACATGTCGGCCTTACGCATTTGAAATGGTCAAACATATGCCATTCTTTTAATCTGAGGGTACTCACGGCACCTAATAAATTATGCGTTTTTGCAAGTGAGTCATACCTCATTTTAGCTTGGAGAAGCTAATGTCTCTCTTTCTTTTCACAAAGGGGCCCAGTGGGTATAAAATGCCACAAGCACTTATAGTGTATCTGTATACACATCACTTCTTTTCTTCACCTCTCAAAATTTGGACACTTTTTTCTTCCTTTATGGTTATGAAAGTTACCAATGATGATAGTGTGGGCAAACTGGTGAGTACCAACCAGCAGCTCCCTGGGTGATGCTTACGTGAGATATTTTCTGACCTTTCACACATTTTTTCTTCATTTTTTCTTCTTGCTGTTTACAAGATGAAATGACACGTGGTGTATTGACAAATATTACGAATTGAACACTCGGACCGGGAGTTAAACGCCATTCAGACCATCCCACGAGCAGAGATAATGTTTTAACTGCTCCTGTTATCCGGCAATAAAGTAGTGTTCGTAATTAATCAGGTTCTGTGGATTTATAAGTGGGTGCACTTGCCAAGTCGACATGGCAGTACCAGACTGCACACAGGCTCTGCAATGGCAGGCCTGAGTTACATTTACAGGCTGCTTATGTGGGTGGCGCAATCAGTGCTGCAGCCCACTAGCAACATTTGATTTACAGGCCCTGGGCACACACAGTGCACTGTACTAGGGACTGACTAATAAATAAAATCAGCCAATCATGGAAACACCAATCCATAACAATTTACAAAGGAAGCACTTGCACTTTGGCACTGAACAGCAGTGGCAAAGTGCCCAAAGCATCTTAGACCAACACAACGGAGTCTAACACACAGCAAAAACACAGGAGGCAAAGGCAGAAAATGCAGGCAGATGAGCTCTTGGGACCATCTCACTGTCTCCTAAAGAGACCGGGGACATTTCTGCGGGACCCCACCCCTCTTGGGCACCCGATCCTCCCCCAAGGCTACACTAGCCATTTCCCGGGGCGGTGCACCAGTGGGTGCGGTGGTAACCTTCTTGGGACACCTAGGATCCCCTTGGAAGTGGCCCACCTGACCACAACCATAACATGCCTTGGGACCCCTATGAACAGGCTTACCTGTCGGGACTCATGGCTTCTTTTCAGGGGAGGCTGGGAACCCTTACCTTGGTTCCCTTGGGAATTACTTTGGGGCCCTTTTTTGGAACCCCTTCTGCTTACCCTTGTCCCACCCACTCTTCTGCTGGGGACCCTGCCCGCCTTTGGTGGAGTCTCCCACACAACCTTTTTGGACCCTGGTACTGACCCAGTGGTCCGCCTCCACAGCAAGCTTCCTGGGGTCAGTCAGCTTACTGTCCATCAAGTGCTGGCATAGTTCTGGAAAACAATTATCTGACAAGTGCTCCCATGCACCCAAATCATAGAGCCCCTGCAAATCATTCACCTTGCTACCCTTCACCCAACCATCAAATGCTCTGCAAAAGTAGGACACATACTCAACCCAAGTACTTGACTCCAGTTTCTTACATTTTCTAAATTTCTGCTGGTACAGCTCTGGGGTCCACCCATACCTTGCTACTAAGGCTTCCTTCCTGGGGGCATAGGATATCTGATCTTCAGTGGGCAATGCTAGCAATGTCTCCCTTCCTTCACTGATAAAGCGGCCCCACAACCCCACTCCCCAATCTCTTTCAGGGACTCTGTGGGACCTCATTGCTACCTCGTAGGCCTTTGACCACTGACCAATGTCTTCATGCTTCATGAAATCCTTAATAACCTCCTTGGGGAGGTGTATACCTTCCCTTCTCCAGGCACTGATGGTGCGCTGCCACCATTGGGATTGATCTCTAGACGTTTGGCTTTCAGATCCAACTCCCTCAACACTCTTTCATGCTCTAAGAGCATCTTTTTCTCTTCCAGGGCCAATTTCTGCTTCTCTAACTCCAATTTCTTACTCTCCATGTCACACTCCTTCCCCAGCCAGAGCTTTGTAAGCTCCAACTCATGCACTCTACTTCTCTCCCTGTCCTCCAACTCCTCTGGAGACAGACCCTTTGAAGACACACTGCTGCCCCCCCAGAAGGCAACTTCCCTCCAGCCAGGCCCAATAGCCCATCCTGCTGCCCATTTAAATTCTCTCCCTCCACCATAGGCTCCTCGGTATGCTCACTGGCATTCCTTGATTCCAACCAGGCCCTCAGCGCCTTTTGGCATTCCTCCTTTCTGGTGAGGCCTCTTACTGAGATTTAATATTTTTTGCAGACAGCTTTAAGTTGTGGTACAGTGTAGGTATCAACCCTCTTCTCTTCAAATTCAATATCCACAGATGCAAGTGATGCTGGTTTACTCATGGTGAAAATTGGCAGTTCTCTAGTTGCAAAAAATTCCAAGGACAAAGTTCTACCAAATGTATGTGGTCACATAATGGTCATGCTCTCTACTAGCAGTGTACACCAATCACTGTATGTAAAACACAAATGCAAGTCGAGATCCTCACCGCAGACCACCAATGCTAGAAATGGGGGTCTCTAGTTGGCAGAGGTAGGTACCTTTGTCCAAGTAGGGACCCTTCTACCTAGTCAGGGTAAGGGGGATACACTTCTAAAATAACCCCTGCTCACCCCCTTAGTAGCTTGGCACAAGCAGACAGACTTATCTCAGAAGCAGTGTGTAAAGCAATTGTGAACACATACAGTAATACAGTGAAAACACTACAAATGGACACCACACCAGTTTAGAAAATTAAGTAATCTTTATCTAAACCAAAACAAGACCAAACAACAAAAATCCACAGTACAGTAATAAAAATATGGCTTTCAGATGGTAGAAATAGTTCAGTTCAAAGCAAATTGCAGATGTGACACTTTTCACACAAAGTACCTTGGATGCGTCGTGCACAAAGCAAAAAGGGCCGCAGGGAAGGTGATGCATCTGTTCCTTACACTCAGGGAAGGTGACGCGTTGGTTCCTTGCTCCGGGGGAGGTGATGCATTGGTTCCTTACTGCTGCGCAGGGAAGGTGATGCGTCGGTTCCTTACCGTAGAGGAGGTGATGCGTCGGTTTCTTACTGCATGGGGAGGTGATGCGTCGGTTTCTTACTTCGTCCCCCAACGATGCAACAGACTTGGCGCCTCAATGCGATGTGACGATCCGGGACGATGCGTGGATTCTTGCAGCTGCACAGCAGGGCTTGCATCGGAATCGGTGCGGTGATCACGGACTTCGGAGATCGATGCACTCGATGCGGCGTGCAGTGATTTCTCGAGCCGCGGCAGGCGCTGCAACTGTTTCTTCGGCAATGCGTCGGAAACAGGTACAGATGCGTCACACTTCTCGGTGTTGCGTTGATTTTTCCAGCTCCCAGTGGAAAACAGTCTCTAGAGGTCCAAAACAACAGCAGGCGCCTCTTTGCAGGTCAGAACTCCCAGCAAGGAAGTTCAGGGGAGCTGGTGGTGAAGTCTTTGTGTCCCTGAGACTTCAGAACAGGAGGCAAGCTCAGTTTCAAGCCCTTGGAGATCTTCCTCAAGCAGGGGACACAGCAAACAGCAAAGTCCTTTCTCCTTTCCTTGGCAGCAAGTGGCCACTGCAGGCCAACCCCAGACAGCAAACAGCACAGGGGCTGTATTCCTCCTCAGCTTCTCCAGCTCTTCTCCTTGGCAAAGGTTCCTCTTGATTTCCAAAAAGTGATCTAAGGTCTGGGCCCCAATATTTATACTACAAAATGCTTTGTTCTCTGGTGGCAGAGAAGCCCTGTGCTTGGTCAAAACCAGTTCTGTCCTCTCTGGTGCAGCTTCCTGGCAGGAGGTGGAGACAGCATTGTGGAAGGCAGACCAGGCCCATTCAGGTAAAAGGAAATCTTCTCCCCCTACTCTAAATGCAGCCCAGGTCTATTCCGCCCAGCTCTGACTCAACAGACTCTCTGAAGCCACTGATCCTCCCCAGCCCTTGTCATCCAAAGCCAGACATGCAATACACAAACCTAGCAGAGGCACACTGGATGGCTAAGCAAGAAAATACCTACTTTCTAAAAGTGGTATTTTCAAACACAGAATGTAAAAATCACCCTCACTAAAAAGATGCATTTTAACATTCTGAGTTCAGGCATACTAAACTTTATTTTCCTACCTTGTTCCCAGGGGTAGTTATGTTTATAAGATGTTATAAGCAAACTCCCCATTCTATCCTATGGGAACAGGTAGTCTTGCAATAGTGAAAAACTAAATTGGCAGTATTTGACTATCAAGACATGCCACACACACCAGGGCATGTCCTACCTTTCACATACACTGCACCCTGCCCACAGAGGTACCTTGGGCCTACCTCAGGGGTGACTAACATGTAAGAAAAGGGAAGGGAAGGGTAGGGCCTGGCAAGTGGGTGCACTTGCCAAGTCGACATGGCAGTACCAGACTGCACACAGGCTCTGCAATGGCAGACCTGAGTTACATTTACAGGCTGCTTATGTGGGTGGCACAATCAGTGCTGCAGTCCTCTAGCAGCATTTGATTTACAGGCCCTGGGCACACACAGTGCACTATACTATGGACTGACTAGTAAATCAAATCAGCCAATTATGGAAACACCAATCCATAACAACAATTTACAAAGGGAGCACTTGCACTTTGGCACTGAACAGCAGTGGCAAAGTGCCCAAAGCATCTTAGACCAACACAACGGAGTCCAACACACAGCAAATACACAGGAGGCAAAGGCAAAAAATGCAAGGGAGACCCACACCAATGTTGCCAGGTCTAACATCATCCATTTTGAAATGGCAAACTACTGCCTGGTAAGATTGCAGCGAAAAGGCTAATAGACCAGTGTTATGCATTGCAAAATAAGTTTAAAGAAAATACAATGCAATTCAAGTATCTGCCTAGTACATACTCATTGCAAATGTCCATTGTAATTATCATGCTGGTTTATAGAGCACAATGTGTAAACATAAACAACGGACCAAAAAACAATAGATTATTGTTTCGAACTGTAATGTTGGTGTACCTTTTGAAAATGGCAAGTTTCTGATTGCTTCGATTGCAAACAAAAGGCTGGTAAATACCAGTGTTGTACAATGCAGAATTCTAAGAAAATACCATATAGTTTAGTTATCTGCCTGGTGCATGCCTGGTGCATGCTCATTGCACAATCCCTTGTAATTACCACATAGTTATTACGGTATATCCATTGAAAGACATAGTGTCAATAAATGTGTGCCCCCTATAGATCTTAGTTCGCCTTGCTAGTGGCCCCATGTACCGTTAACATCTGTATATACAAGTCATGACAGTTTACAACATTGTATATTCTTCAATGCTAAACAGACTTTGTATTCGCAATCAGCCCTGGTCAGTCTGAATTTCCACATTTTTATATATATACTTTCCAAAACTTTTTTAAACTTTTTGTGTCAATAAATGTGTGCCCCCTATAGATCTTAGTTCGCCTTGCTAGTGGCCCCATGTACCGTTAACATCTGTATATACAAGTCATGACAGTTTACAACATTGTATATTCTTCAATGCTAAACAGACTTTGTATTCGCAATCAGCCCTGGTCAGTCTGAATTTCCACATTTTTATATATATACATTCCAAAACTTTTAAAATAATGTGTTAACCCAAAATTGTAAAAATGAGTCCTAATAAATTCTTATCTGCAGAGTGCCCTTCACCACGATGACATGGTATTGAAGAAAAGGGTGGGGACCCCTTTCCACATCTCCATCCAAGAGTAGGTCTCTTCCTTTCCTCCTGTAGTGCAAGAAAAAATAATACAATATTAATTACTCTCAATCAATTAATCAAGGGTTTGTATACCGCAAGCTACTCACCCAGAACGGGTCTCAAGGCGATGAGAGGGGTGGGGGGTCTACAGATTCTGGAGGCTCACTGAGTTCCATCGAAGAGCCAGGTCTTGAGGTCCTTTAGGAACTTGGGGAGTGATGCAGTCTGTCGGAGGTGGAGAGGGAGGGAGTGCCATGCCTTGGCCGCGAGGAGGGAGAAGAAGCGTCCTCCTGTTCTGCTTTTCTTGATCTGAGGTACTGTTGCGAGGGAGAGCTGGGCTGAGTGGAGAGAGTGCTGGGGAGCGGGGAACACGAGGCGTTGGTTCAGGTTGGTGGGCCCGGTGTTGTGGAGGGCCTTGTGTGTGTGGGTGGGAAGCTTGAAGGTGATTCTCTTCTCGACGGGGAGCCAGTGTAGGGTCCGTAGGTGTTGGCTGATGTGGCAGTGGCACGGTAGGTTGAGGACTAGTGTGGCGGTGGCGTTCTGGACATTCTGGAGTCTGCGGGTGAGGTTCTTGTTGATCCCGGCTTAGAGTGTGTTGCTGTAGTCCAGTCTGCTGCTGATGAGGGCGTGTGTGACAGTTTTCCTGTGTTCGAGGGGATCCACTTGAAGGTCTTGCGGAGTAGGCGGAGGGTGTGGTAGCAGGAGGAGGTGATGGCGTTGACCTGGTGGTCCATTTTGAGTAGGGAGTCCAGGATGATTCTGGGGTTGCGTGCGTGGTCTGTGGGGGGGCCCTGGGGTGGGGGGGGGGCACCAGGTGTCATTCCAGGCGTCGGGGTGGGGGCCCATGATGAGTATCTCGGTTTTGTCCGTGTTGAGTTGAAGGCAGCTGTTCTTCATCCATCTGGCGACGGCTTCCATTACGTCTTAAAAGTTGCGTTTGGCGATGTTGGGTTTGTTAGATAGGGAAAGGATGAGTTGGGTGTCATCTGCGTACAATGTAATGTTGAGTCCATGTTGACTCTCTGGTTAAAATCATCAAATTACATGAATCAATCTGAACATACATTCTTTGTTAGGTCTATATCTGTTCCAGAAATCGTGGATATTGGTTTCAAATGCTCTTATAGACAGAAAAACTTCTGAAAATCATCTCTCGGAGTTACTTCTCATGTAGGTGGATTGCTAGCTCCTCATCTAGGTTGTGACCCCCCGGGCTTTTGGCCTGGAGGTCTAGAATATGCCATGACTCCCTCTGTCTCAAATGAAGGACCCTGTTGCCACCCCTGGAATTCTGTTGTATTTGGTCTATCGCAAAATATCTTAAAAGTGAGCTATTTGACAGATGGTATTCTGCAAAGTGTCTAGCCACTGGATAGTGTGTATCTTTGTTATTGATTGCCCTCATGTGTTCAAGCAGTCTTTTTTTTAGCTGTTAATGTAGTGCTCCCCACGTAACGCTGGTTGCACGGGCATTCTAGCACATAGATAACAAAAGTATAGCTGCATGTCAAAAATTGGTTGATAGTTTTCACGTTCCGGGGAGTGTCATAGGTTTTCTTCATGAAACTACTGCGACAAGCCTTGCAATGTAACAAGGAAAAAACCCTAGTAAGGTGTGTTTAATACCTAACTGTTTAATTGTGATGTCACCTTTCACTAATATGTTTTTGAGGCTTCTCCCTTTCCTGTATGTAACCATAGGACGTTTGGGTAAGCTGCGTCCTATAATGGGATCGCTCGCTAGAATGTTCCAGTTTTGTGTCAACATTTTAGAGATTTTTTGTGATTCAATATTGTGTGTGAGGATTACTCTAGTTGGATTCTCTCCCTCTGTTGTCTCTTGTTTTTCTCTGTGTTTGATCTCTGGTTATCCAACTAACTTTATCCATGGCTTTCTCCAGGACCCACATAGGGTAGCCACGTTCTCTGAACCTTTCAACCATAATGGTTTGTTCAGCGAGGAAGTATTCCTGTGTACTGCAGTCTCTTTTTGCTCTCAGCAGTTCGACGTAAGGGATACTCCATTTTCAGAATGTTCGGGTGACTGCTGAGAGCATGCAGAAGACTGTTGCCTGCTGTTATTTTGCGATGTAATTTTGTGTGGAGCTTGTTGTTCTTTATCTCCACTTGGACATCCAGGAAATCAATCCATTGTCTACTCATGGTGTGAGTGTCAAATTATGCTCATTCCTATTAAGGTTTTCAATGAATCTTTCAGCACTAGCCTCGCTCCCTTTCCATATGATAAACAAATTGTCTGTATAGTGGATCCATGTGACTATCTTCCCCTCTCTGCAGTGAAGTCTCAGGTCTTTCTGAATTTCCTCCACCCATGCTCCTAGGAACAGATTCGCAAAACTGGGGGCAAAACATGTTCTCATGGCTGTCCCCAGAATTTGTTTGTATAGTATACCATTGAACAGAAACATGTTGTTGTACAAGCAAAATGTCATCACTTTTAGCAACATGTTTGTGTGTACCAGGTAGCAGATTTCCCTGTTTTCAAGAAAATGTTGACAGGATTTTATGCCCAAAGTGTGGTCAATGATAGAATACAATGAATTCACATCCCTTGTGATGAGAAGAAAATCATTTTCCCATTCAATAACCTTACTTTTTCTCAAAAAACCTTTAGTGTCTTTTATGTATGACGGAAGAGCCATCACGTACGGTCGAAGGAAATGATCTACATATTTCGAAATATTCTCTGATACACTTCCTATTGAGGAAACTATAGGTTTTCCTGGTGGTGTAGTGGGGTCTTTGTCGATTTTGAGGAGGAGATTCCTAATTAGTGGTAACCTGTCTACTCCCTCCACGGTCACTGTTGGAGTGCCCCAAGGATCAACCTTGTCCCCCACCCTCTTCAACCTTTACCTAGAACTGCTTGCCGAAGTACTACACACCGCAAATATCTCATACCACATGTACGCTGACGACACCCAGATCTACATCAAGATCTCCTCTCTCTCTCTCTCGGAGATTCTTTCCATGAACGAAGCCTTGCAATTGACTGTCCAATGGCTCTCCTCCAATCAACTCAAACTCAACGCAAAGAAGACAGAATTTCTTCTAATTTCCCCACCCAAAACCAACCCTGAGACTCAGGTATGGATCAAGGCCATCACAGCCTTAAACTACCCTCCGGCCATCGTGGACTCGGCCAAATCCCTTGGAATAACCCTGGACTGTAACTTGAACATGCGGGACCACATCAACTCGATGGCCAAATCAGCCAGATTCCACCTGAGCTATCTAAGGAAACTGAAACCCTTCCTTGACACTCCTGACCTAACAATGGCAGTCCAAGCACTAGTCATCTCTAGATTGGAATATGGCTGCTCTACCCTCTCGGGTTTACCCAAGATCTCCCTGGCACCTTTAAAAGCCTGCCTCAACGCGGCCGCCAGGCTACTAACAGGTTCAAGGAAGTTCGACCACATTTCACCACATCTGAAAGCTCTGAACTGGCTTCCTTTACAGGCCAGAATCCAACTCAAAATGGCATGTATCACGCACAAGGCATTATACTCAAACTCCCCTGCATATCTTGCCCAGAAACTCATGATATCCGGAGGAACCAGAAACTTGCGGTCCTCCAGAGACCTCTTGCTCCAACCTGCACGTTTTCGGAAAAAGAAAACTTACAATCAAGCTTTCTCTGGGGCCACACCAAGAATATGGAACTCACTCCCGCCCACCATCAGAAGAATCCCTTCTCTGGCTCGCTTCAAAAAGGATGCCAAAACCTTCCAAATGGGCAAATTCCTCGCCTAAATTTTGCCTCTATCTCACACAGAGACCTTGCACTATTTCCTTTCTACTGCATCCCCTGGAGTACACAGACACTATCCTCCCGGCACCACCGGGCATCCCTACAAGGACCTGGGGACCTTCATTTCTCGTTAAATGTAAATGTAAATTGTATTCTGTCCCTTTTATCCTTTTGTATCCAGCCCCCCCCCTCCAAGTCTTTTGTATACTACTGCTTGATTTCTGTAAAGCGCTCTGATACCCTAACGGGTCAAGTTCGCGCTCTATAAAACTCAAAAAATAAAAAATAAATAAAATAAAGATAGAAAATAGGTAATTTCGGGTAATCTTGTTTGAGATAGCAGTATTCTTCCCACTGTAAGATGCCACTGTCTTTCCACCCATTCAACATATCCCATATACAAACAATGCTTTCATTATACTCATGCATGTTGATTTGTACATAGTATTTAGTATCCTCCAATTGTCTCAAAGCCTCTTTATGTACAGATTCCTGTCCCACAGCACAATGCTACCACCCTTATCTGATGGGCTTATTACAATGTTATTGTCTTCAGCTAATGATTTGATTACTCCTCTCTGTGCAGCTGTAATATTGCGTTGTGGGTTTTTTATCCTCTTCTGTTGTCTGAATTTCATGAGATCATTAGTTACCGTATCATGAAAAGTATCAATGTTATCATGCGACATATTCGGAAAGAAAGTGGAATTGGGTTTGAAGTTGGTTGATGCTGGTATAGCCGTAATTATAAAAAACACACAAGATGATGGACGGAATGCTGCACATTGGCAAACATTCACCCCCAGTCACAGATCTGGGTTTAATCCATCGTTATTTTGCTTCACAACGCCACCCCAGTTCAGACATAGCCATATGCAAATCAGTCTTGACCCTGTGCCTCATGGGAACAGTCCAGACCGAACTGCCAAGCCATGTCTTCCCTGAACCGGAATCAAGCATCCTAGGACCGGTTTCAGGCTATCAGCCTTCATCAGCCAGGATAGCTTGACTCCAGTGGCGTAGTGAGCACGGGACCCACGTCTGGGCATACCCTTCCCACATAGGGCGAAATGCAAAACACACAAGATGATGGACGGAATGCTGCACATTGGCAAACATTCACCCACAGTCACAGATCTGGGTTTAATCCATCGTTATTTTGCTTCACCACGCCACCCCAGTTCAGACATAGCCATATGCAAATCAGTCTTGACCCTGTGCCTCATGGGAACAGTCCAGACCGAACTGCCAAGCCATGTCTTCCCTGGACCGGAATCAAGCATCCTAGGACCGGTTTCAGGCTATCAACCTTCATCAGCCAGGATAGCTTGACTCCAGTGGCGCGTAGTGAGCACGGGACCCACGTCTGGGCATACCCTTCCCGCATAGGGCGAAATGCAAAACACACAAGATGATAGACGGAATGCTGCACATTGGCAAACATTCACCCCCAGTCACAGATCTGGGTTTAATCCATCGTTATTTTGCTTCGCCACGCCACCCCAGTTCAGACATAGCCATATGCAAATCAGTCTTGACCCTGTGCCTCATGGGAACAGTCCAGACCGAACTGCCAAGCCATGTCTTCCCTGGACCGGAATCAAGCATCCTAGGACCGGTTTCAGGCTATCAGCCTTCATCAGCCAGGATAGCTTGACTCCAGTGGCGTAGTGACCACGGGACCCACGTCTGGGCATACCCTTCCCACATAGGGCGAAATGCAAAACACACAAGATGATGGACGGAATGCTGCACATTGGCAAACATTCACCCCCAGTCACAGATCTGGGTTTAATCCATCGTTATTTTGCTTCCACCACGCCACCCCAGTTCAGACATAGCCACATGCAAATCAGTCTTGACCCTGTGCCTCATGGGAACAGTCCAGACCGAACTGCCAAGCCATGTCTTCCCTGGATCGGAATCAAGCATCCTAGGACCGGTTTCAGGCTATCAGCCTTCATCAGCCAGGATAGCTTGACTCCAGTGGCGTAGTGAGCACGGGACCCACGTCTGGGCATACCCTTCCCACATAGGGCTGAAATGCAAAACACACATGATGATGGACGGAATGCTGCACATTGGCAGACATTCACCCCCAGTCACAGATCTGGGTTTAATCCATCGTTATTTTGCTTCACCACGCCACCCCAGTTCAGACATAGCCATATGCAAATCAGTCTTGACCCTGTGCCTCATGGGAACAGTCCAGACCGAACTGCCAAGCCATGTCTTCCCTGGACCGGAAACAAGCATCCTAGGACCGGTTTCAGGCTATCAGCCTTCATCAGCCAGGATAGCTTGACTCCAGTGGCGTAGTGAGCACGGGACCCACGTCTGGGCATACCCTTCCCACATAGGGCGAAATGCAAAACACACAAGATGATGGACGGAATGCTGCACATTGGCAAACATTCACCCCCAGTCACAGATCTGGGTTTAATCCATCGTTATTTTGCTTCACCACGCCACCCCAGTTCAGACATAGCCATATGCAAATCAGTCTTGACCCTGTGCCTCATGGGAACAGTCCAGACCGAACTGCCAAGCCATGTCTTCCCTGGACCGGAATCAAGCATCCTAGGACCGGTTTCAGGCTATCAGCCTTCATCAGCCAGGATAGCTTGACTCCAGTGGCGTAGTGAGCACGGGACCCACGTCTGGGCATACCCTTCCCACATAGGGCGAAATGCAAAACACACAAGATGATGGACGGAATGCTGCACATTGGCAAACATTCACCCCCAGTCACAGATCTGGGTTTAATCCATCGTTATTTTGCTTCACCACGCCACCCCAGTTCAGACATAGCCATATGCAAATCAGTCTTGACGCTATGCCTCATGGGAACAGTCCAGACCGAACTGCCAAGCCATGTCTTCCCTGGACCGGAATCAAGCATCCTAGGACCGGTTTCAGGCTATCAGCCTTCATCAGCCAGGATAGCTTGACTCCAGTGGCGTAGTGAGCACGGGACCCACGTCTGGGCATACCCTTCCCACATAGGGCGAAATGCAAAACACACAAGATGATGGACGGAATGCTGCACATTGGCAAACATTCACCCCCAGTCACAGATCTGGGTTTAATCCATCGTTATTTTGCTTCACCACGCCACCCCAGTTCAGACATAGCCATATGCAAATCAGTCTTGACCCTGTGCCTCATGGGAACAGTCCAGACCGAACTGCCAAGCCATGTCTTCCCTGGACCGGAATCAAGCATCCTAGGACCGGTTTCAGGCTATCAGCCTTCATCAGCCAGGATAGCTTGACTCCAGTGGCGTAGTGAGCACGGGACCCACGTCTGGGCATACCCTTCCCACATAGGGCGAAATGCAAAACACACAAGATGATGGACGGAATGCTGCACATTGGCAAACATTCACCCCCAGTCACAGATCTGGGTTTAATCCATCGTTATTTTGCTTCACCACGCCACCCCAGTTCAGACATAGCCATATGCAAATCAGTCTTGACCCTGTGCCTCATGGGAACAGTCCAGACCGAACTGCCAAGCCATGTCTTCCCTGGACCGGAATCAAGCATCCTAGGACCGGTTTCAGGCTATCAGCCTTCATCAGCCAGGATAGCTTGACTCCAGTGGCGTAGTGAGCACGGGACCCACGTCTGGGCATACCCTTCCCACATAGGGCGAAATGCAAAACACACAAGATGATGGACGGAATGCTGCACATTGGCAAACATTCACCCCCAGTCACAGATCTGGGTTTAATCCATCGTTATTTTGCTTCACCACGCCACCCCAGTTCAGACATAGCCATATGCAAATCAGTCTTGACCCTGTGCCTCATGGGAACAGTCCAGACCGAACTGCCAAGCCATGTCTTCCCTGGACCGGAATCAAGCATCCTAGGACCGGTTTCAGGCTATCAGCCTTCATCAGCCAGGATAGCTTGACTCCAGTGGCGTAGTGAGCACGGGACCCACGTCTGGGCATACCCTTTCCACATAGGGCGAAATGCAAAACACACAAGATGATGGACGGAATGCTGCACATTGGCAAACATTCACCCCCAGTCACAGATCTGGGTTTAATCCATCGTTATTTTGCTTCACCACGCACACCCCAGTTCAGACATAGCCATATGCAAATCAGTCTTGACCCTGTGCCTCATGGGAACAGTCCAGACCGAACTGCCAAGCCATGTCTTCCCTGGACCAGAATCAAGCATCCTAGGACCGGTTTCAGGCTATCAGCCTTCATCAGCCAGGATAGCTTGACTCCAGTGGCGTAGTGAGCAAGGGACCCACGTCTGGGCATACCCTTCCCACATAGGGCTGAAATGCAAAACACACAAGATGATGGACGGAATGCTGCACATTGGCAAACATTCACCCCCAGTCACAGATCTGGGTTTAATCCATCGTTATTTTGCTTCACCACGCCACCCCAGTTCAGACATAGCCATATGCAAATCAGTCTTGACCCTGTGCCTCATGGGAACAGTCCATACCGAACTGCCAAGCCATGTCTTCCCTGGACCGGACTCAAGCATCCTAGGACCGGTTTCAGGCTATCAGCCTTCATCAGCCAGGATAGCTTGACTCCAGTGGCGTAGTGAACACGGGACCCACGTCTGGGCATACCCTTCCCACATAGGGCGAAATGCAAAACACACAAGATGATGGACGGAATGCTGCACATTGGCAAACATTCACCCCCAGTCACAGATCTGGGTTTAATCCATCGTTATTTTGCTTCACCCACGCCACCCCAGTTCAGACATAGCCATATGCAAATCAGTCTTGACCCTGTGCCTCATGGGAACAGTCCAGACCGAACTGCCAAGCCATGTCTTCCCTGGACCGGAATCAAGCATCCTAGGACCGGTTTCAGGCTATCAGCCTTCATCAGCCAGGATAGCTTGACTCCAGTGGCGTAGTGAGCACGGGACCCACGTCTGGGCATATCCTTCCCACATAGGGCAAAATGCAAAACACACAAGATGATGGACGGAATGCTGCACATTGGCAAACATTCACCCCCAGTCACAGATCTGGGTTTAATCCATCGTTATTTTGCTTCACCACGCCACCCCAGTTCAGACATAGCCATATGCAAATCAGCCTTGACCCTGTGCCTCATGGGAACAGTCCAGACCGAACTGCCAAGCCATGTCTTCCCTGGACCGGAATCAAGCATCCTAGGACCGGTTTCAGGCTATCAGCCTTCATCAGCCAGGATAGCTTGACTCCAGTGGCGTAGTGAGCACGGGACCCACGTCTGGGCATACCCTTCCCACATAGGGCGAAATGCAAAACACACAAGATGATGGACGGAATGCTGCACATTGGCAAACATTCACCCCCAGTCACAGATCTGGGTTTAATCCATCGTTATTTTGCTTCACCACGCCACCCCAGTTCAGACATAGCCATATGCAAATCAGTCTTGACCCTGTGCCTCATGGGAACAGTCCAGACCGAACGGCCAAGCCATGTCTTCCCTGGACCGGAATCAAGCATCCTAGGACCGGTTTCAGGCTATCAGCCTTCATCAGCCAGGATAGCTTGACTCCAGTGGCGTAGTGAGCACGGGACCCACGTCTGGGCATACCCTTCCCACATAGGGCGAAATGCAAAACACACAAGATGATGGATGGAATGCTGCACATTGGCAAACATTCACCCCCAGTCACAGATCTGGGTTTAATCCATCGTTATTTTGCTTCACCACGCCACCCCAGTTCAGACATAGCCATATGCAAATCAGTCTTGACCCTGTGCCTCATGGGAACAGTCCAGACCGAACTGCCAAGCCATGTCTTCCCTGGACCGGAATCAAGCATCCTAGGACCGGTTTCAGGCTATCAGCCTTCATCAGCCAGGATAGCTTGACTCCAGTGGCATAGTGAGCACGGGACCCACGTCTGGGCATACCCTTCCCACATAGGGCGAAATGCAAAACACACAAGATGATGGACGGAATGCTGCACATTGGCAAACATTCACCCCCCAGTCACAGATCTGGGTTTAATCCATCGTTATTTTTGCTTCACCACGCCACCCCAGTTCAGACATAGCCATATGCAAATCAGTCTTGACCCTGTGCCTCATGGGAACAGTCCAGACCGAACTGCCAAGCCATGTCTTCCCTGGACCGGAATCAAGCATCCTAGGACCGGTTTCAGGCTATCAGCCTTCATCAGCCAGGATAGCTTGACTCCAGTGGCGTAGTGAGCACGGGACCCACGTCTGGGCATACCCTTCCCACATAGGGCGAAATGCAAAACACACAAGATGATGGACGGAATGCTGCACATTGGCAAACATTCACCCCCAGTCACAGATCTGGGTTTAATCCATCGTTATTTTGCTTCACCACGCCACCCCAGTTCAGACATAGCCATATGCAAATCAGTCTTGACCCTGTGCCTCATGGGAACAGTCCAGACCGAACTGCCAAGCCATGTCTTCCCTGGACCGGAATCAAGCATCCTAGGACCGGTTTCAGGCTATCAGCCTTCATCAGCCAGGATAGCTTGACTGCAGTGGCGTAGTGAGCACGGGACCCACGTCTGGGCATACCCTTCCCACATAGGGCGAAATGCAAAACACACAAGATGATGGATGGAATGCTGCACATTGGCAAACATTCACCCCCTGTCACATATCTGGGTTTAATCCATCGTTATTTTGCTTCACCACGCCACCCCAGTTCAGACATAGCCATATGCAAATCAGTCTTGACCCTGTGCCTCATGGGAACAGTCCAGACCGAACTGCCAAGCCATGTCTTCCCTGGACCGGAATCAAGCATCCTAGGACCGGTTTCAGGCTATCAGCCTTCATCAGCCAGGATAGCTTGACTCCAGTGGTGTAGTGAGCACGGGACCCACGTCTGGGCATACCCTTCCCACATAGGGCGAAATGCAAAACACACAAGATGATGGACGGAATGCTGCACATTGGCAAACATTCACCCCCAGTCACAGATCTGGGTTTAATCCATCGTTATTTTGCTTCACCACGCCACCCCAGTTCAGACATAGCCATATGCAAATCAGTCTTGACCCTGTGCCTCATGGGAACAGTCCAGACCGAACTGCCAAGCCATGTCTTCCCTGGACCGGAATCAAGCATCCTAGGACCGGTTTCAGGCTATCAGCCTTCATCAGCCAGGATAGCTTGACTCCAGTGGCGTTGTAGTACTTGAAATTTTGGCTTCGTGTCATAAGCATCGTCGAATCATGACGATTTTGGTATCAGCAGAACGACAATGACGAACATACTATATCCAGGCAATTTCGGCGTGTTCGAATGGCTGGATCACCTTCAAATCAGGGATTTCGTCCTGAACCCTCGGGTTCTATTTTGTGCATGACAGCCATTTTAAGTGGTTGCCCTCACATAGGCTGATAACTAAGGCCAAAACGAGTCTGAAGGACACGTACACCTTTGTTGACTTTTGTGTGACCTGGGCAAGCTGACTCCACTGCCTGAAGCCAAACCTGTTCGACCAGTTCCTTTCCCAGTGACCGATCAAGATTAGTATCAAGGCACAGCAAACCATAAACCTTTCATCACATTCAAACCACTCCTAATCTCTCACACACCTGTCTATGTTTCTTTCTTTATGACTTGCTTTACGAGGAGGAGGTGCCCGATTTTATTAGGGGTCCATCTGATATCTGATGAGAATGTCGGGCCTTGCCGGGAAATTGGTCTTGGGATGGACAAACTGAAAATGGGCTTGTCATCATGACTCTGCTTTTTCAATGTTGTAAATATCTGAATGGTAAACTGTAAAGAAGGAATGTTAGGTATTTTGCATGCTTGCACAAGCTAGGACTGCCCCTTACTTGTATGCTGAAGTTTGTAACCCTGAGAGCATATAAAGGCCTCTGTTCTTTGTATTCCTCAGACTGCCTCATACAGTTGCTACGGCTTCTGTGTGACGTGGCCTCACTTATGTAAGTTTAATAAAGATGTCTTTTCATATTTCAGCTTCTGTAAAGTTCTTTATATTAATAAGATCCCTGAGTTGAAGATTAGATTTACTTCAGCGTAGTGAGCAAGACATGGCTTGGCAGTTCGGTCTGGACTGTTCCCATGAGGCACAGGGTCAAGACTGATTTGCATATGGCTGTGTCTGAACTGGGGTGGCGTGGTGAAGCAAAATAACGATGGATTACACACAGATCTGTGACTGGGGGTGAATGTTTGCCAATGTGCAACATTCCGTCCATCATCTTGTGTGTTTTGCATTTCGCCCTAAGTGGGAAGGGTATGCCCAGACGTGGGTCCCGTGCTCACTACGCCACTGGAGTCAAGCTATCCTGGCTGATGAGGGCTGAAAGCCCGAAACCGGTCCTAGGATGCTTGATTCCGGTCCAGGGAAGACATGGCTTGGCAGTTTGGTCTGGACTGTTCCCATGAGGCACAGGGTCAAGACTGATTTGCATATGGCTGTGTCTGAACTGGGGTGGCATGGTGAAGCAAAATAACGATGGATTAAACCCAGATCTGTGACTGGGGGTGAATGTTTGCCAATGTGCAACATTCCGTCCATCATCTTGTGTGTTTTGCATTTCGCCCTAAGTGGGAAGGGTATGCCCAGACGTGGGTCCCGTGCTCACTACGCCACTGGAGTCAAGTTATCCTGGCTGATGAGGGCTGAAAGCCCGAGAACCGGTCCTAGGATGCTTGATTCCGGTCCAGGGAAGACATGGCTTGGCAGTTCGGTCTGGACTGTTCCCATGAGGCACAGGGTCAAGACTGATTTGCATATGGCTGTGTCTGAACTGGGGTGGCGTGGTGAAGCAAAATAACGATGGATTAAACCCAGATCTGTGACTGGGGGTGAATGTTTGCCAATGTGTAACATTCCGTCCATCATCTTGTGTGTTTTGCATTTCGCCCTAAGTGGGAAGGGTATGCCCAGACGTGGGTCCCGTGCTCACTACGCCACTGGAGTCAAGCTATCCTGGCTGATGAGGGCTGAAAGCCGAAGCCGGTCCTAGGATGCTTGATTCCGGTCCAGGAAGACATGGCTTGGCAGTTCGGTCTGGACTGTTCCCATGAGGCACAGGGTCAAGACTGATTTGCATATGGCTGTGTCTGAACTGGGGTGGCGTGGTGAAGCAAAATAACGATGGATTAAACCCAGATCTGTGACTGGGGGTGAATGTTTGCCAATGTGCAACATTCCGTCCATCATCTTGTGTGTTTTGCATTTCGCCCTAAGTGGGAAGGGTATGCCCAGACGTGGGTCCTGTGCTCACTACGCCACTGGAGTCAAGCTCTCCTGGCTGATGAGGGCTGAAAGCCCGAAACCGGTCCTAGGATGCTTGATTCCGGTCCAGGGAAGACATGGCTTGGCAGTTCGGTCTGGACTGTTCCCATGAGGCACAGGGTCAAGACTGATTTGCATATGGCTGTGTCTGAACTGGGGTGGCGTGGTGAAGCAAAATAACGATGGATTAAACCCAGATCTGTGACTGGGGGTGAATGTTTGCCAATGTGCAACATTCCGTCCATCATCTTGTGTGTTTTGCATAGCCGTAATTATATCCAGGGAATTTTCTATAGAATTATATTCCAGACCAGTTTCTATAAGTAGTTCTTGCAAAGTCCGGAGGGTGTCTATATCCCTTAGTATTAAGTGAGAAACCTCCCTAGTATCAGTATCATGGTTGGTTGTAGGTACAGCCTCTGTCCTACTGGGATTTTGTAATCTGTTATTCCTCAATTGATGCCATTTTTCGAGTTTCAATTTTCTGATAAATTTATAGATGTTTATCCTAGTTTGCGGATAATTGAAGTGGTCTGATGGGCAAAAGGAAAGGCCTAGACATAATGTTCTTTTTTCAAGCATAGACAATGGTCGATAAGACAAATTAATGATGGTTTTATTTACCATTGAAATCGAAATCACATAGGCAACTGATTCGGACCGTGATTGTTTCAAACTGTATCCAGTCCCCTTATGATAATCGGGTGTCAGGTGTAATCTCTGTTTGGTATGTTCCTCCTGATGGGGTATCCAAAGATTTTGGAATAGACGCCTCACTCACTTATCGTGACATGCTTCATCATTGAGCCCATCCACACCGTGGTAAGATGATGCTACCAGGGCGGACTCAACCATAGATGGTAATGGGAGTTCTTATATAAAGCACAACTGGATATGCAGGGACCTAGATAGATGATATATTAAGAATACCTCAAGGTATACCCTAGTTAATACTTTATTCCGTGGGTACCTGGGGTATAAGATAAAACCAAAATAATGAGGGTTCTATTGAAAAATTATCATTCAATTATACCCTCACTTTTCTCGCCAACATGTTTCGGCCCTCTCCGCAAGCCCAATCGGGTCTGGGGCCTTCGTCAGGGCTGTCTAGTTATTGTCCCTGCCTGTTACTGCAGTACACGCTATTTACAGTGTGTGAGGCCTAGTGCTCTCACTTCTCTTATTGTCTTTTTTCTTTCATTCAGAAGATTTTCTGCAAAATGAAAACAAACAAGAAAAAGACAAGAAAAACAGAGTAGACTCAATGCATGTCATCTAACCTGACTGTTATTTTCAATTTCACTTTTTTGTGTCTATACTTTTAATTATGGTAGACCGTGTGCGTATATTAC
Organism: Calotriton arnoldi; assembly: GCA_963921515.1. Taxonomy (NCBI): domain Eukaryota; kingdom Metazoa; phylum Chordata; class Amphibia; order Caudata; family Salamandridae; genus Calotriton; species Calotriton arnoldi. Next base: position 58,106 of record CAWUFW010024196.1, read on the forward strand.
GCATCTAGCTTTAGGCATTACTACCTGTATTAATGCCTATTGCATCACCCTGATTCAAAACTGGTGTTATATTACTCTTTACTTTTCCTGAAAGTGCAAATTTATATTTTTGCGTACCTGGTCTTACTCGGTTATGTTTCTATATCCAGCTAGGCTAGCCAGGTAGTGGTGTATATTTAGTGATCTAATTTCTGGGTCCAATCCTACAGGTGTAAAAGTGGTGGAGGTGGCTATTTACAGTGTAATCCATTATGTTTGCTTCTTTGAGCCAGTTGCCTTGTTTCCCATTGGCCCCTTGCCTCTTCCTCTTCTGTTCCCTTTGTTGGTATCGCTTTCTTCTTCGCCAGCGTCTTCCTGACTTCTTACTCTTCCTCTGCCCCGTTGTCCTCGTGTTTACACATTGTATGAATTATGCGATCCACCCTGTTTTCGGTGTGTTTGATCGAGACTGCTTTGCAGTCGAAACGCGTAACTGGATTAAAACAACTGTTGTTGAATTCATCCCCCGAGTGTGCGCTTACTTTGGTGTATACGGAATATATATATATATATATTACCTACTGGCGGTCGCCAGTAGGTAGATATAGTTAGGACCTTGTTTCTATTCAAAAAGCGTTTTTTCTTTTGCCAATATCTTTGGCGCCGGTTGACGAAGCTTCACGAAATTTTCAAAACTAATGGTTCACTCAGGTCAGCTCCTGTCCTGAACATTTCGGGGTGGTTCGTCAGGCGGGGCCGAAAAGAAAGGGGGGTCCCAAAACGCATTTTCCCCTTGTTAATTTCCATAGGAACTTTAGACAAAGCTACAGCCTGAACTGCTGAACGGAATTACACCAAATTTGGCAAAAAGGTAGCTCTTGGTTCAGAAAGCGACCTTTTTTTTAAATGGTGTAAATCCATTCAGTAGTTGCTGAGAAATTCAAAAAATAAAAATGTATATATCTGAGCACCGAGGAGGGTTTGCGAACCCTCCCGAGCACGAGCTTCATTCTGATTGGCTGCCAACACTCCAAACCAGGAAGTGTTGGCAGCCATCTTGTGACTCGGTAACTGAGTCACAAGAAAAGAGTAAAAAAAAAGATGAAAAACAAGAAAAGGCGGCAGGGTAGAAACACCCTGACCCCCTAGGCCTGCTCAGGGGGTCCCACAAGGACCCCCAGGGCCAAAAAAAGCATTTTTTTAAAAACCCAAAAAAAACGGCCGAATTCGCGCTGGGTGCGCGAATCCAGCCGAGAAAATTAAAAAAAAACGAAGCGCGGGCTCCCGCGCTTTTTTTTCCTTAAGACCCCGGGTGGGCCAGGTCCCGGGGGCAATGTGGAATTATATAGCGGGGGCCCCCGCAGCCCATTCCCTGCTAGCGTAAATGTAACATTTAAAATGTTTTTCCTTGCTCGTTTTAAAGATGATTTAAAACGTTTGTATGCTGCATTCATTTCAGGTGTCTCATTCTGGTGTCATTTGTCAATTACATTTCAGAAATTGGATATCCGAGACGTGACAAGATCCAACGAGATTACCTAGCAGGTTAAACAAAATGTGTGCAAATATAATTAAGTATATATTTATACGTAGGCAAAGCCTGCACCGGGAAAGCCTATTTGTCCTTGCCTTTATGCGCAAACAAAATTCGCTGTAAGGGTTCTGCATGCACCATTTTTCGAGGGACTATTCGACTCTGTAACAATCAGAATACACTTAACTCCATGTTTGTTTTTGCTTGTTGAACAACTGTGATCTCCAGTTCACAAATATCTCCCTTGGCAGAACTCGCGACCAGATGCTTCTTCCCGCGCAGACATCTGATAGGATGCGCGTGTGCAGAAAGCACTGCGGTTGTGAATCCACCACCCCATTCCCTCTGCGCCTTCTGCCATAAGAAAGCATTTCAGTGTGCGGCACCCCACTATATGGCGAGCAGGTGCCACCTTCTGCGCACTATCGCAGACACACGGGCGCAGAGTTTCCGTCTCTAAGCGCTCCCCGCAGCCAGCACGTATCGGATTTTGAGAGTGTCGCCTCGTTCTTTCTGTGTCCTCTGCCACAAGACGGCATTTCAGTGTGTGACCCCCCCCCCCCACAGGTCCCAAACTGATGCCTCCTTCTGCATGCGGGTCGCATAAAATGTGGGTGTGCAGAACGTGTCTGTGTATCCAATACATTTAAGTAGCAGTTGGTGACAGTTTGAGAACAACGCCCAATTCATTCAGTGCCCCCTACTACGGATTTCAGTGGGTGCTATCGGAGCGTGTCGCGATCAGCCGCCTCCTTCCGCACACAGACCACAGATAGAGTGCGTGTGTGCAGGAGTCGGCGTGACTGCTCCACATGGCCAACATATTTTACATCAGTGTTCATTTTATTCTGGGTCCCCTACTACACGACATCATGTTAGTGCTGTGACACAATACACCCCAATCTCGCGACATAAAGGTGCACAGCGTTCAAACCCAAACACCCGCCATAGGCATGGCAGGGGCGTCACTGTAGCGGCTCTGACTCGCGGTTTACTAACAAGTATCAATGTTTTCTTAGCCGGGATCCGTGCGTGGGCTACGCAGCCCCCAAGTAGGCGAGCGGTAGCTCTGACATCTGTTTGCCACCGCGTTTCGCACTTAGCCTGACACCCACCATTAAGTGACACAATTGTGGCAGGCTGTCACTGGCAGCTGACTGACAGATGCTCCCCTTGCTAAACCATTAAAATGTTTGCACCAATTGAAGCCTTTATGTTGAGCCCGCCATTTCTGTTACTTAACATTTGTATGTCTCGATGCGAAACTCGGCGACCATCTTTAAGTAGTTTTGTCGAATGAAAGACTCTAATAGAGGCGCGTTGCGGCTTTCAGCGGCTGGTGCGGAAAGAGTACATTAGTGCCAGGCGCGACACCAGCACATCTTACTGAAAACCGAAGTAAACGAAAACTGGCAATGCATGGAAACAGAAGGGATGGTTTCCTACTGGCCCCCTCGGCCCCCTGTCCTGCAACAAATGACACGACATTTGCGTGGAATCTGTAGGTACCAGAGTAAAGTGAATGTTGTCTAACATGCATTTAGAGGTAACGAATGTATATCCACGCAAAGGCCAGAGAACTGAGAACAAACTTACCCGACCATTTCTCCTCAATGTCCCGTTTACATACATATTAAACCAAAAAATGCGAAATAATACGTACCAGCACCAAATATATTCAACCACACCCTTTCCCTTAAATAACATTTATCTGTTAGAAATTTTAATTCACCAGTTACAACTATTCATTGTGTGTGTGAAAAACCCCAGGGGTAAAAGGAAACCTTCTAGTGGGTAAAAACATATTGACTGGAAAGCATAGGTCTATCAATTTGCCATTTGACGTTTTCCCCCACACCAGGTTGTAATGTGTCCAAAACCCTTATTTGTAAATCCATTTCTGACTCCTGCTTGAAATGAATTCGCACCATTGTTCACAGCACTCCTACTGATATTACACTGCACACTAGCTAAGCACGTTTACAATAATATTTCACTAATGTTACATGCTAGATAGTAAATCATTGTTTAAAGGGCACCTCTGCCTTTCGTCCTTCTAACGTCGAGAAAGATGAGTAAAACAGAGCCGGATAGCAAACATTGAGTGCCGTTATTTAGAGTGAAAGTCAAATCTGATTTTAGTATAGAGGTTATTGTAATTTCTCCCTACGGACACCGACATTTTTTGCCTTTCCCATTGCACTTTTGCATGTTTTCTCAAAAAGTGTCACGTGTCAACAGTGAAAACACAGAACACTATTGAAACACATTCCAGAACCAGGGAATTGCATTGGGGCAGGTGCAACAGAAACGGAGAATGGTGGACAGTGAGGTGCGCATGCCCGTGTTTTGCCCCAGTCCACCTCGGGCCTGCATTTCTGGAAATCCTGTCTGACCACAGAAGGCGCCTGCGAAGTGCTATATGTTTGTCAATAGCATTCAAGAAAGCAGAAAGATACGACGCTCCTCGAGGTGGGCCCTGTGCGGTGTCAGACCTCCGGCTCCGCTTTACTTTGCCTCACTTCGCTTTCAGCTCCACCGGCCCTCAAGCCGTTTACGACACATGCTGGTGCCACGTGGTTTCTTAATAGTAAAATGAAGGGACATCCACTCTACTATAACTTTGAAGAACTGTTTTCAGTTAATACATTCGTATGCAAGTTCGGTCCATACATTTGTTTGGGTCCGTGGTGGGAGACTAAAAATTTTTATGGAGAAGACACCTCTCCTTGGTTGTTCCCGTGCACGGGGTTAGGGGTCGCAGAAGGGGGTAAGGGATGTTGGTCTAAAGGACAGGGTCTGGTGATATGCCATTAAAATCTCTCCCGGAATTACCAGTCCCCTGAAGGACATTGATTGGGAAATACCACACTGCTGATTAGTATTTTTTTTGCAGTTTTATGTAGTGCGAACTCGACGCAAAGGTATTGGAGCGCTTTACATGAGCACCAGTTACATTACACAAGAACACATTCATTTGTTTGGGTAGGTACAGGGAGATTAAGTGATTTGCCCAGAATCACAGGATGTTGAGCCAAAGCCGAGACTAGGACCTGGTTCCCCAGTCCAAAGTCGGCAGCTCTGGCCGTTAGCCCACATCCTTTTCCCGTCCGGTGAGCTCAGGCACCACGGTGACAGATCTTAGCTCTACATCTTGGACAGATGTGGCGAGCATAGCATGCTTTATGGCAGGTGACCTATTTACACCTTCCACATAGCCATGCACATTGCTGTGGCCTGCACAGTGCCCTCCCTTGGTATGAAATGGCTGCAATCCCTGCACAGAGTGCCCCCTGGATCGGCTCTTCCTTCTATTTATAAGCTACATAATATTAAGGAGGCACCTTCTGCTGTCACCGTTCACCCGACCCTACCAAAGTAAAAGAAACATCGCCTTTACCGGCATGCACCTCTCCACCAGCTGGTGTTCCCCACAGCCATTTCTAAAACACTAGTATTGCCTTTTCCATCTAGATTTTTTGCAACGTCCATCTTATCTCAAAGGTGAAGCTTCTGTGTACCTCACTCCAGTTTAGCAAACTCGGAATGAAAAACATGGCCAGTTCTGAACCAGAAATCTTTAGGCCCAGGTTTATAAGGCTTTGCACATGGCCAAAGCAATGCAAAGCAGGGCATGCTATTAACTATCCAGCACGAAAGGTGTTTTGCACTTGTAAGGCGCCCTTTAATTCAAGGATGTGGCATTGGGTTATATCAGTGCAAATACCCAAAGGGTTTGATGAAAATCGTTTTCTTTTAAGATAGCCAAACAAGGCATAGGTCAAAAACTGCCGCCTACCTTAAGTAATATACAAGTAATATACAAAAAAGTGATGGATGACATGCTGGAATTAATCTCAGCCACTGGTAATCACTTGGGGCTGCATCCCAGTCCATCGACCTGGCCTGGAAGTTCAGGCTGGACTGTTCCATTGGAACAGGGTCAAGGCTGGGCTTCAAAAATCAAACTGAGATGGCATGGTGTGCAAAAATAACGATTTACGAGTAGCTGAGATTAATTCAAGCATTCCATCTATCCCTTTTTTTTCTTAGTGTTGATCCAGCTGTAATTTCACTGTAATTTCTCAATGCAAAACATCATTTACCTCTTGTTTACCGCTTAAAGGTGATGGACCTTTGCCACCGTTTATCACCAGCAGAAGACTTTACATAAACATGAAAATCAAATGCAATTAAATATTTAAGGCAATAATGAGAGTTGTGAGTAGTTTTAAAGGGTTTTCTTTTCTAGTCAAAAGTTAAAGTTCTCTGCCTCTTTATTCATTAGTCAAATATCAATCAGGTTACAGAATTGAAAAATAGGAAAAATAGAATTAATACAGAACATATTATAGATTGCATACAAGGCACTCCATAAAGGAAGGGAAAAAACGTATTTCTATGTCAGTCAGAAACTCTTAAAGAGTTTTAAGAAAATATAATTCTAGAGTGAGTTTTGCAAGGCTAATCAATAATTAATAATTGGCAAAAATCTCCCATAAAGAGAAATAAAATGCATAGGACAAAATAAGTCATTGCAAGGACAGTTAGTCAAAGCATGGAACTTAAAGTTTTAGGAATCTAAAACCTGTCCTGGTCTCTCTCTGGCTCCGTGCTGTGCATCTCTGCCTGTCTGTGTCAGGAGCTGGGCATGGCCCCCCCTTCCTCTCTGGCTTCGCA